>JAZKJV010001275.1:389014-629931 GCA_037367405.1 Ottelia alismoides
TGTGCTTATCAAATCCGTCCTCTCCGCTATTCCTATTTATTTCCTCTCGGCGCGCGGTTTGCCTAAGGGGATTAGACTGCGCTTGGACAAATGTATGAGGGGATTCCTTTGGGGCAGGAGTGGGTCTGCAAGTCGAGGGATTCACCTGGTCGCTTGGGAGGACATTTCGCGTCCTAAACGGGACGGGGGATTGGGTGTTCGGCGGCTGGAGATCGTGCGGGACGTTTTCCTTCTCAAATGGGCGTCGCGGCTTTTAGGCCGGGAGGATGGCTTTCTTGTCCAATGCCTACGCTGTGCGGCGGGTAATGCATTTCTCTCCGTCTTTGATGGTAGATCACATTCTCAGTCTCCCATCTTTTGGCGCGAAAGCTTTTACCGTTTTCAACCGCAACCGGTCCTTATTCCGACCATCTCTCGGCGATGGTTCCTCCTTCCGCTTTTGGACCATGGACTGGTCTGGCAAAGGCATCTTCATGAACATTTTTCCAAGACTATATGCGTTAGCCAGGGACAAAGATGCATCGGTGGTCTCATATTGGTCCAACGGCACCTGGTGCCCGATTCTGGTGGATTCTCTCTCGTCTCAGCGCCTGATTGACTTCTCTGCTTTGATGTCTTTACTCGGGGACGCCCCTACTCCATTGGGGGGGCGAGATCACTTCTATTGAACGACGGGTCCTTTTCGTCGTCAAAGGCTTATTCTTGCTCTCATCCCCATTGCTGTGCATCCGGAGGCGTCCTTTCTTGACCATTGCAATCTCATATGGGGTCTCAAGCTTCCGGAAAGGATTGGCATTTTTTTGTGGATCCTTAGGCGTGGACGCCTTCCGACTCGCGACCGCCCGGTAGCAATTTTTCCATCCGTTCCCATCTCTTGTGGCTTATGCGACTCGGCTGTGGAGACGGTGGAGCACCTCTTCCTACACTGTGACCTTGTGCGGCCTTTATGGGAGGACATTGCGTGGCTGAATCTTTCGTCGATGGTATCTTTTTGGGAGAGCATGGTTCTCGCGGCAAATCATCCGAGGGCGGTGAGACTGGTTCCCTTCGCACGCATCTGGTGTGTATGGCTGGCAAGGAACAAATTCCTGTTTGCAGGGCAAAGATTCTACGTAGAAAACATATGTATTGACGCTAACCGTCTTTGTTCGGACTGGTCTATTCGGTAGCGAGTTTCTGGGTCTGGGGCGAATGATATCAGTATTGATATCATCTTCCCCTATTTTTCCTTTTTCTTCCATCTGTAAGTTTTCTTTCTTCTTCTCATCATTAATAAAATGGGGCGAACACCTACGGGTGTCTCCCCCTCTTTGGAGTGTCAAAAAAAAAAGAATGCATTTCTATATGGAGAGCTTGATGAAGAAGTCTACATGATGCAACCCTCAGATTACGAAGTCGAGGATGAGTATGTATGCTGACTTCACAAAGCCATCTACGGACTAAAGCAAAGTCCAAGAGCTTGGTTTGATAGACTGAGTACAGAAATTGGCACCATGGGCTTCCAGAGGACTACGTCTGACTATTCGGTTTTTGTCAAGAGATGACAGACTGGTACTGTAATTCTTGCTGTATATGTAGATGATATGATTATTACTGGAGATGATGACCAAGGGATACTAGAAACCAAGGCTTTCTTACAAAAAGTATTCGTCACCAAGGATCTTGGACAACTTCACTATTTTCTAGGCATAGAAGTTCTACGTACTAAGAAAGGCTTACATATGTCGCAAAGGAAATACTGCCTTGACATACTAACTGAGGCAGGACTACTTGGGTGCAAACCCTCAGGAATTCCAACAGAGCCTAGAAAACATTCTGCATCCAGTGATCCTCTCTTTGAAGACACTACACGATATAGGAGCCTGGTTGGCAAACTTCTATATCTTACAGTTACTAGACCTGATATATCCTATGCTGTAAGCAGAGCCAACCAATATATGGAGAAACCATGCTACAACCATTGGCAAGATGTTCTTCAAATCCTTTGCTACTTAAAAGACTCGCCAGGACGAGGAATCTTCTATGGGGCAAATGGTCACACAAATCTCACTGCATATGCTGACGTCGATTATGCAAGCTCTCCTGAAGACCGTCGATCTACAATTAGATATGCCATGATGATAGGAGGAAACGTGGTTAGTTGGAGGCGCAAGAAATAAGCAGTTGTTTCAAGATATAGTGCTGAAGCTGAATATAGAGCAATGGCTCAGGCTACATGTGAGATCACGTGGCTGCTCACTTTTCTACAAGAATTAAATGCTGCTACATCCACTCCTATTCCCTTGTACTGTAACAACAAATCAGCTACCTACATTGCTACCAATCCTGTGTTCCATGAGAGAACAAAACATATTGAGATTGATTGTCACTTTATGAGAGATGCTGTACGAGGAGGGAAGATAACCGCGCCGCACATTTCAACAGATCTTCAACTTGCTGATATTTTTACCAAGGCCGTGACTAAGAAGCGGCTTTCCTGGATAACTTCCAAGTTGGGCATGATTGATGAATATGCTCCAACTTGAGGGGGAGTGTTAGAGATTACCGTATATGTTAGAGATTACCGTATATTGTTGTTTTTTTATTTGTCTCTATTTTCTTATGCGCTGTTTCCTTATGTATCACTGTTTCCTTATGTACTGTTTCCTTATGTATCCCCACAGGGGGAATCACCTTCTTCCCCGGGGTAAATAAATTTTCTCTTCTTTGTTTATGAAAAAATATTTTTTATTCACTTTCGAGCATTTCCATACATATAAATTTATTTGGAGTTCTGACATTTATCATCATATGTGGTATATCACAGGTATAAAATACCAATATATACATATGCCATATTTATATATTTTTATCTTATATTATTTTGTTTACTTTATGTTTGAGTATTTTATGGTATTTATTCATAGAAAATTAATAAATTATTTAGAATTATATATTTTGAGTCAAAAAAAGGGGAAACACACTATGGTGTCTGCCCCGAATATATTAAAGTGAAGGTAGAAGAGATACTTACACAAAACATGACTCAAGGAAGGTCCTAGAAAGAGAAACTACATTTTCAACATAGAAATGCTGAGAAGCAAACACAACATCATTTCTAGCCAAAGAGCCCAAAAAATTGCCACCAAATGAAGGAGCTCTTCTCTTGTTCGAATTTTTCCTTCATGCGTTGATTCCCAAAAAGAATCACAGGAATCAAGATTTAGCCAGTCCAGGCGTGGATCCATCCAAACAGGGGTTGAATTTCCACAATGAAAGTACATGTGTTCCATTGTCTCAATCTGCAAGTCACAAAGGGGGCACAAGCTAGGAACTCCAGTGATGAATCTTGCAGAACGGTTGTCATAATGCGCTTTCGTCCCAACAACCAAAAAAAGATGCTAATTCTGCGTGGGAGTTTGAGACTCTAGATAAGGTTGCAGTCGCGAATCAGATTGCCCTCAGCTACAGGTGGTGCTATATCCAGTGCTCTGTAAGCTCGCATGACCGAGAATATGTTGTCTCTCCACACCCAATAGTCCCTCCCATCAGTCGGACCTCCACTAAGGGAGTCTAAAAGAAGAAGAAAAACAAAAGAAGGAAGGAAGAAGATGCTGTGTGATTTATTTTGGGATACAATCCTAGGTAAAAACTAGGGTTTTATGATACAATTAGGTTAAAACTTCAAGCACAAGTTGCTCTGTGATTTATTTTGATTTTTGTTCAATATATATTATGTACATTGCTTCATGTTTTAAGGTTTATCATTGTTTGTTGTATTTTAAATTTATTTATGAGTCAACACAAGATATTTTTTAGGTGTTTTGAACTAGGTTAAGCTCAATTCATGCAAGTTATGATTATGAGCATGATACTTATCATGGTTTGTCTCAATTCTATTCAGATCATCGTATCTGTGCTGTGAAGAGGAACTGTCTGCTCTGTTAGCTTGTATAAAGAAAGCATTCCTTTATTGTGACTGCTGTGAAGGTATTTACGACACAACCTCTTAGTTATGAGGTGAGGGGAGTATGCATGTAAGATGAAGAAAGCCATTTATGGGCTTAAACGGTGTCCCGGATTTTGGTTTGATAGGTTTAATAGCAATATTGCAAGGATTGGCCATTCTATATCTATATAAAAAAAGAATGGAAGTGCGTTCTGGCCGTGTATGTTGATGACATGATTTTGACTGTCGACATACATTCTTGAGATGGACTCCTTGCAGAAGATCTTTGTTAAAATGTCCCTCTATGATACATTCAGTGCATTGAGGTTGCGAGAACTTCCAAGGACACAATTCTTGCTTAAAGAAGATATTATCTCGAGATTCTGGAGTATATAGGTATGCTGGGGGTCCAAACCTTCTACTCCCGTCGAGGCTTTTGTGATGCCAACAACTTTTGATGTTACACCTTTTTACTAGAAGATACAAGTGTATTGTCGATAAAATTCTGTACTTGATAGTTGCTAAACCTGACATCAACTTTACTATTAGCATTGCTCGTTATTACTCGGGGAAGCCTTGCGATATCCTCTGGCATCATGTGTGTCTTATTCTTAATTAACTAAAGCTCTCGACAGAAAGTACACTCTTTAAGAACAAAAGACACCAAATCTTTCAAATTAGTCTGGCATAGATTACGTTAGCTATTTTGAGGTAAAATATTTTATACGGTTGCACAGTTTTTAGTGGTAGTTTAGTGACTGAACGTAGCAAGAAGTAGTTTGTGGTTGCTTCATTGAGTGTATAAAATGAATATTAAGCTATGGTTCATACCACTTGTCAGATTTGCATCGATTATTCCCCATCTCACAGATTTTGGCTTCTAGATTACTACTGATGTCCCTGTCTTGTGACAATCGGTATGTCTACTTACGTTGCATCCAGCCTTGTGGTTCATGAGATGACTAGACACATTTTGATTGGCTATCATACTGTAATGTTGTCATGGAAAGAAAGATCCTACCCTGACATCTCTATGTTCTAACTTGTAGATATATTCAATTAAAGGACTTTCCAAGGTGCACCATTGATTTCTGAGTGAAGTTTGGCTTGATTGGTATCTATGCTCCAACTTGAGGGGAAGTATTCTTTCAATCTATCAACTGACCTGGGTCACCCCTTAGACCGCAAATGAGAACTCTGAATCTTCCCCAACCCGTTGCATTTCCTCTTCCCCCAAGACTCTCTTTTAGTTTCTTGGAGAGGGAGAATATTTGCTCCCCATTCCCTTGCGTACGACCCAACCGTCTGATTCTTATTTGCCGCTGTCAAACCTCTCACATCCCAAGGAATTCCCTCTGTTTACAACTTGAAGGAGCCCCAACAGATTTTACAAGACACATCTTGAACCAAAAGGAAGCCCATATCTTGTGCGAGGTGCATTGAGCTTGCTTTCCACCTCTCTTTGCAGCAGTGTCACTGTATAGAGATGGTGGCGAACACTGCTTGCATTTATTCCCCACCACATCAGGCTCCCTGGCTGTAGACGCCCTATTCCATCATGAATGTAGCCCACCCTTAGCCATAGTGGTCGGGTTCCTGCAGTCAAGACATCCTCCCTGACCTAGAAAAACCTGATGCCCATCTTTAACAAGTTAATCCTTGCTTTCTACAAGCATTAATTGAGTTGCTAATTAGATATTGAGCCTTTTTTGTTGACGATCAGTAAATTTACGACAGATATCTCAATTTTCTTACCATGCGATCAAAGATAGTAGGAGGTAGTTCCAAATATCTGATTTGAGGTTATTGCTTGTGCTTATGCCTGAATATTAGCAGGTTTTGTTACAATTTTATGGTACCTTTAACAGGTTCTGAATGCTGGCCAAAATACGATTCAACTAATGACCGACGTCACAGTTCTTACTAGTTTAAGGGCACTTATATTAAATGGTAAACTCTACTAGTATCATTTTCCTGTTTTAACAATTGATTAATGATAGATTTTGACTTCTCTTAATTACGCAGATAACAAGATATCAGCCATTTGTAAGCTTGAACCTCTGAAGTACCTGAATACACTCGGTAAGAGAGGAAGCTCCAATTGCTATTTTAAAAAGGGGGTGCAAATGATATTGAGAACAATGAAGCAAATTAAGGACGCACCATTAAGGACCGAATTATAAAGTTTTCCTCGTTGGCAGGTTTCTTGTAGTCGTAATTGTTAGAGTTATAGTGTTAATGGATTATTTCTCTTCATATTTATTGAGTTATGTGACCTCCTTTGGGGGATTTTATATTTTTTCTCTTTTTGGCTCTCTAGGATTTTACGCTATATAAGAAATCCTAGACCCATTAAATAAGACAATCATTCTCAATTTCTTCTCCACATGGTATGCGAGCAATGATTCTATACCGGGGTTCATGCCTAGTCTCTCGCCGCCACCTCTAGCCTCTTCCTTGGCCTCACATAACCAACCTTCCTTAGCTGTTCTTGAGGCATCATGCTCTCCAAACCATTCATGAGGCCTTCTTCTATCTTTAGGACTTGTACAAGGCTGTGAAGCTTCGGG
This sequence comes from Ottelia alismoides, assembly GCA_037367405.1. NCBI lineage: Eukaryota > Viridiplantae > Streptophyta > Magnoliopsida > Alismatales > Hydrocharitaceae > Ottelia > Ottelia alismoides. The sequence continues at coordinate 395,513 of JAZKJV010001275.1, forward strand.
AGGCACATAACCTTGTCGGTGTCGACCTGATCTGCCGGTCAGAGCACCCTTGGGCGGTGCTGCACTCTGTCGTCGAACCTCCTGTAGGTCTAGGACCTTCGGGCGGAGCATAGGCTTACCATGGGTTCCCTCCATGGCTCTAGCAGCCCCTCCTAGGACTCCGCCAGCCTCCTCCAGGGCCTTGCCAGCCCCCTGTAGGCAATTGCCAACCTTCTCCAGGGCTCCACCAGGCCCTCCTACGGCTCTGCCGACCCATCTAGGGCACGCCAACCCATTGCTTGGCCGATTAGAGGCATTCCAACGTCACCACCAAGCGTTTAAGGATGTCTAAGCTGATTTCCAACACCACATCTAGGGTACGAACCTAACTTCGTGATTGTTTGATGCCATGCAAGTCAACTTTTGAACTCTCTACCTGGCCACGATAGGATCAACTCCTACTAAGACCAAATCCCTGTACACCACGTCTTCTATGATGGTACATGTACCTCTATTAAACTCAAAGGCGTATAGAACTATGTGCTCTAATATCAGGCTTTCAAGGTGTTCATTGGGGGTCAGAGAAATATTTATATTTTGATTAAAGAACCTTTGAAGGAGACATAATGGCTTGGCGATAACTATCAAGTCATGACTTGGATGACTAATAGTGTTGAATCCCACGTTGCAACATATCTAATACTCTACAAGGAGACGACGAAGGAGATGTAGAAAGAGCTAGAACAGACCTCCTCCCAAGAGATGACCAAGCCTCGCCTCACAAACATATATGTGGGTCTAGTCCGCATTGTATGGAGAGTCTACTCTTGTGAAACACTACGGCTTCTCAATGGCCTATACGAGGAGCTGGCTTTTTTTTCAGCCCGCATGTTGCACCAAACATGCGATAGAGATGTCCAAATGACAAGTTTATGATTTCTTGTCAGTTTACATCCACATTATCAGACGGTGCAGGGGTAGTTTCTCGCATCAAATACCTTGCCATCCATTAAGGTCATTTTTGACTGACTTCAGGAGCTTGAGACCTTTGTTGGCCGCACCTCCCCACCGCATCCTCCAGAAAAACTCTGCTTACCTTTCCTCGTCTGGAAGGGGCAATCGATACAGCTTTCATGGTCGACGAGGCCGTGACTCATGGTCGTGGTCGTGGCATTGGTTGTGGTATTGACCAAGGCCATGGTCGTTATCGTGACTCTGATTATACACAGTGCATTCATTCCCAGTGATGGAATCATCCATCAAAGCGCAGTTGGATGAAGTTTGGCTATCCTCTTGATTATCTTCAAGCCAATAATGCTTCTGCATCTGACTATGATGCAATTGGGACAATGGCTTCCTTTAATCAGGGCTCAATGGATACAGTACAACACACTGCTAATGACTACTCATGCTTGACGCAACTGCTTCAAAATTCCAGTGCCACTACTAGTGAGACTACTTCAACTGCGCTCTTAACTACCACAACCAACTCCGCCGTTGCCTCAGCACCTGCTTGGATCATTGAATCCGATGCCTCTACTCATTTGATGGGAGAAGGTAGACTACTGACCTCCTCCCAGCCCTCTTCCATTGTGAAATTGGTTAGGGTTGCCAACGAGGCATATTTCCTTGTTACCATTGTTGGGACCATGAAGTTTTCCTCCAAGCTCTGATTCATTGGGATTCACTGTGATCCCGATATTTCTTTGAGCCTATTGTCCGGCGGTAGTCTGTACACTAACCACCCAAAAGACCATGGTTCAAATCCCCATTGTGGAGGTTGCGTTAGGTAACCGGCAACCATCGTAAAAAGTAGTCGGATCTTTCAACATGGATTTGAGCAATAATCCGTGTAGCCGACCCTACTTATAGTGGGAGAAGGCTTTGCTATTTTTTTGCCCGTTGTCTGTTCGTAAGCTTTGTGTTAAGCTAAATTGCCATGTGATTTTTGATGAGCTCTATATTTATTTTCAGGTTGGTAGGAGACACGAGAATAATGACCTCTATTACCTTGACTTCCCTTCATATTCTACTATTGCTGGTGTTGTTTCCATCTCCACTGATCCGTTCCTCTGGCATATGCATCTTGGGCACCCCTCTGCTAAACCCTATCCATGATATTTCACGAATTCTCTTCACTGAAGCCATTTAAGTGCAAGGCATGTCAGTTCGGTAAACATCATTGGTCCTCCTTTCCTCCTAGGATTGAGCCACATCGGACTTTGTCTTTTGCTTTGGTTTATTATGATGTTTGGCGACCTTGTCCGGTCTGTATTATGGGTGGTCATAGATATTTTGTGGTCTTTGTAGACGATTACAGTAGATCTTCTTGGGTCTACCTAACAAAGGAACAATTGGAGGTAAATAAATTTGTCAGTCCTTTTTTTAGTTATTAAAACATTTTTCTCTGCTTGTGTTCAAAGTATATAGACTGACAATGCTCTTGAGTTTACCCAATAGGACTTGGTTTCTTTCATTGCCCATCAGGGGGAACTCCAAGTTTCCATCAAACTTCTTGTTCATATACCTCCCAACAAAATGAGGTAGCGGAACGAAAACTTCGGCAATCTGCATTTGCACATGCTTTAACGACAAGAGATGCTCCTTCCCTAAATAAAAGACCGGTACCAGGAGAGAGTCTTCAGATACCTCAAAATCATACGGACTGCATTCATATGTGCATGTATAGGTTGCTCCATGAACTGACTCACCCTGCTCACTACAAAGGATATATCTAGCCTTGTGATGGACACATATACGAGCTTTCCAACGAGCTCCCTGTGCCTCCTCTTATCTATTTCCTTTGTGTCGTCATCATATAACTTCATGCCCGGATCCATGGGAGTAGTGTCAGGTCTGCGAAGATTGCAGTGCCGGTCTCAGAGAGAAGATCTGTAATGTACTTTCTGTGGGTCATAACGAGACCTCGCTGGTTCCTAGCGAACTCAAGCTAATTGAAAATCATGTGCTATGAACATGTAAATATTTTCTTATTCTCATTTCATGTAATGTTTTGGCATATGATGATATATACGCGAGTTCGGAGTTCAAGATGAAATTATCCTGGTAGAGGACATGGTATATCCTATGTATACGTAAAAATTCAACGAGGTTGATATGCGATACCAATCATTCTCTACATCAGAAATGGCAGATATAGGCATTGCATCTAAATCTTTATTTATTTTCACAACTGTTTAGGCGCAACTTTAGCTTTCCATCCCTAGTTAATTGCATGCTACATGCGTCTAAATATTTTCTTTATCTGATTTCATGTAAGGTTCCGTCATATGACGAGACATATCTGAGTTAGGAGTTTCAGATGACATTTTCGTGGTAGAGGAAGTGACATATCCCTTGTATATGGAAAATTTCAACTAGGTTGATGTACGGTACTCATGATTCTCCATGCCAACATGCATGGTAGATATAACCATTGTATATACATCGTCATTGATTTTCACAGATGTTTCATGTATACATGCTCACTGAGTCACTCTATCCGTTCTATTGTGTTTGGTTGGTTGGTAGATTCTGACATTTCTAATCTTTACTATGCAGAAAGGTAGTAGTTTGACAAGGTCATACATATTTCCCTGGGTGGGATGGTTGAAGTTTACAATGTTCGGATATTGCAGTTGTGCATAGGGGAGGTCAATGTTGCCTCCACTCTTAGACTTTTTGATGTGTTATAGGTTCCAAAATTTCAGATTAGCCTGTTGACGAATCGAGATATTCCGCCTTTTTTAATAAATCTAATTGTAGTATAAAACACGGAAACTGTTCGTCAAAAATCCCACTTTTGAATTTGGCAAATTTAATTTGGTAAGTGTACCAAGGTCGAACTCAGAGAACAACAATATCTTAGTGACTTGGTTTAATTTAATCTATGTATTTATTACCTATAATGATAATTCCTGTGTCAGAATATTTTCGAAGCTCCCTACAATAATTGATTCCTCGAAAAATGATATTAATCATTAAACATCGGGAAATTAGATAATCAAGCCTCGTCTTATTCAATCCCTGCAAAAGTAAATCAAATTTCTCCAAATTTAATTCTTAAACCCATCGTTATGAAGCCTGTATTTGAGATTAAGATCCACAAATAAACTTCAATTCGTTCAATCTCTGATCTTTCTACAAATGATGTAGAATGAAAGAGCACTGATCATGCTTCCAAATGACATAAATTATGTATAAATGGGATAAAGGTGAGAAAGATATGAAATAAAGAAGTTCAGAGACTTAATTGCAATAAACATATAAGTTTCTATAACAAAAAAGGTCCAAAATAGGGCTTATATTCAATTATCAAAAGGCATTAGGGTCTCTGTTGCTTTTTGCCCCATGCGGGTGTATATGTGTAATTTCCAGAACTTTTGAGGGTACGCCTGCAAAATGACCAGGTACGTGTGGATCACACATGACCTAGGCCGAAGCTAGGTTGCTCGGTGGAAGGCACTTGGTTCGGAGTGCACGCAACACTGCTGCGTGGCTAAGACTCACCCGAGGCTGGAGGATCGGGTGGCGTCGATCGGTCGAGGAGCTCCCTCTAATGCTGATCATATGGCTAGAGATGCTCTGATCATGATTGTAGGATCCTGGTCGATCCGACGACACCTGGAGTTCTCAAGCCTCGTCCTCTTCCTGGGGTTAAACGAAGGGCGATACGAAGGCGGCAGGGCCCCTACTCTTCCTCCTCTGATGGCATGGAACAACTTCTCCTTCTCTCAAGTCTCTCTGTGAAGCGCGGAGAGAGGAGAGAGGAAGCTCTAGGTGGTCGACGGAGTTCCTCTTGGAAGACTGAAGTCGATGGTGTCAGGGAGGAGCTCCTCAACGCGTCTGTAGGTGTGACGGGAGGAAGAAGAAGCTCGTCACTCCTTTGATGATCTGCAAGTGAAGGTGTCTTGCTCCAGAAGAGCTCCAGATGAAGTGCACACATGTAAATGTTAGCGAAATGAAAAGAAAGGGAATGATGCTCCAACTGAGGGCAACGGAACCTGGAGCTAATCTCCGACCTTTGCGAGGTTGGAGGTGGAAGGGACCTGGAAGACAGAGGGGAAGCGGAGGGGAAGAGGGGCGATGGCGGTCGGATCGTGTGTGGTTTCATGATTTGGGAGTTTCGAACGAGGAAGAAAAATAGGAAACGAGTTTCTGCTGTAGAACAGAGGAAGAAGAATAAGAAGCGAAAGTTGCTACCTGATGCTTGGATGGAGATCGGAATAGAGGAGGTGGATCGACGAATGAAGAGGAAGATCTGATGGGTCACATGGAAGAGGAGGAAGAATCCTCTGTCTTTTATCTAAAGGCTTCGACAAGGAGAAACTCGAGCTTCTGCAGCTCGATCTGGTTGCTATACGACTAAAGAGAAGGCCGTTGATCTCACCACCTCCGTCCTCGTCATCCCCCGGTGACGGTGGTTCTCTTCTACCATCACCAGAAGGAGATTCGAGGCTAGAGGGTGAAGGACTCAATATCAGTATCGATATGATGATATATCCTCCTTTTCAGTCCATTCCTTTACAAAAGATCGTAGATATGGACGATATTTCAGCGATATATCGCCAATATACCGTCTAAATATCATATTGATACGATATCGAAACGATATCGATATCGATATTGTGCCTTCCATGGAAGGACTGTGAATGGTGGATGAGTTGCAGGTGGGTGGTGCGGTGTGGTCCCCATATTTGTTTTTGATCTCAGAGTTTTCTTGTGATCCATAGGGACTCCAGAGTAGAGATCCCATTCTCTGAGCTAGTATGGGAGAGACCCAATTCTCTGACGAGGAGACTTTCAGACTCTATTCTCCGGTGACCGTGGACACCGACGAGGATGTCTGCATGCCTTTTTCCAGTTCGACCCTTCAGAGAGATGGAGCAGTTGCATGCCAGAGTTCTCTAGGTGGAGACTCATTCCAATTTCAGTGATTCTGACAAGCGCAGTACAAAGCATATGTTCTTCGTTGAGGAGATCCAGTTCAACTCACACTCCAGCTCTTTGGTTCCTCCTCACCAACATGGCATGAGAAGCAACGTCCTCGACAAAAATCGACGGTAGAGTATGCATTGAGTTGATATTGTCCGTAGTGCCTTGTATTGTGAGTTTGGGTGATTTCTTTTTATTTTGGACCCTTTATAATGTCGAGTCTGAATCTAAATTGTAGAGTCTGACAACTGGCCTTGCATCTGGACTAGAGAATCTGAATATAAGCCATATAACTCTACAAAATACTCACCCTTTCTCCCACACTGGTCGGAAAAACAATGACTCCGACCAAATTGGGAGAAGACAAGAAGATGGGGGAGAAACAAAAATCCACATAAGCTGATCTCAATTTTTTTCGGCTTTTCTTTTCACAATTTTTTTCTCAAATCATTTTTTCATACAGATTGTACGATTCTTTTTTTCGGCTATTTCTTTTTTTTCGGCTTTTCTTTTCACAATTTTTTTCTCAAATCATTTTTTCATACAGATTGTACGATTCTTTTTTTTGGCTATTTCTTTTTTTTAGCCATCTCATTTTTTCTTTCTACGTACGATTTTTTTTGGTACACACCTTTTTTATGCCAGCGTAAAATATAGTCGAATCTTTCAACATGGATTTGAGCAAGAATCCATGTAGCCGACCCTACTTATAGTGGGAGAAGGCTTAGTACATTTTTTACACCTTTTCTTTAAAAAATAAAACAATCTTCTTTTTTTGTAAAGCTCTCGGTCCAATGGGCCAACCGAACTTGCAATACCTTTTTTTTTAAAGAAACAAAGAAGCAACAGAGATTGGGGGCCTTATTTAGGATGAGTATCAACCCCCCTCGTTACCTCTAAATATCACAAATAGGTTCCATCGTGTGGAAACCTTGGAGAAAAGACGCCACCATCGCCAACTTGTTGGAGATGCGCTGCCATCGCCGCCCTGGTGGGGATGCATCGCCATTGCCATTTCGCACGCAAGGGAGATGCACTGCCTTCGCTGATAGGAGTCACTCGAGGATCTCTCTTGGAGGTATGCGCGAGGAAGTGTTGCTGCCGTGGACTGAATAGGAGAGACACAAATGATGCCGCCATTGAGAAGGAGTTTCCGCTTGCGACTTGGAGACGTAGTAAGAGGCAGAGAGGATCGCATGGAGGCTGCGATGGAGCTCCTGCAGATGGGGTGGTGCTGCCTGGAGGACGAGAGCCCTGATCTGCGGCGCAACTTCACGCCTTTTCCCCCTTTTTTTTTGAAATATGGTTCCTGCGATCGGAGATTTGCACCACCTGGATAGTCTATCGTGCTCAGGCGCCAGAGGTCACACCTTCTTCTTCATAGATCTGCACACGTGAGGGCATCGACCCATCTACCCCTCTTCTTGCGATTGGGCTGGTGATACGCCACCCTAGGTTCTGTGAAGAATTAGGGTTCCAAACGAAACTGTAGAACGAACAATATAACTGAATTCACTTTGAACATAAAGCAACCTTGAACACATCCGTAGAACAAAATTTTCCGGAACTTGAACAGATCTCAGAACTTGATCTTGAATAATAAATAATCTTCAAGAATAAATCTTCAAAATCAACTAAGAATCGACCCGCTCTGATACCATGTTAGAAAACAAGAATGCAGAAGCGCAATATCGAAGAACTAGAATAAGCAAGAAAGAACATCGAGATTTTACATGGAACCCTACTTCCTAAGGAGTGGGATGAAACCACAGGAGAACTCCTCAAAGGGCTGCTGTTTTCATTAACTTTCTCATTTTATACAATGGGCGTGGGGCTTCTTGTATAGCCCCCATCGAGTCTCCAAGTCCCACAAATAGTAGATGTGAGACTAAACCAATGTATGCGGTAATTGGACCCTGTAGGGATCCAGTTATCCATCACTACATGTGACAAATATACTCCAACAGATTTAAAGGGTTTATGTAGTAAATTAGTTAATGGATTTTGCTAAGATCCTAATATAAAATAGATGAATCATGGATTTATCACCCCCTATACTTAGACCTTTGCTCATCCCCGAGCAATTAATGAGTTATAAGGGTGAATTCCTGACCGCGCATGTGCGATTACAAGATTTGAAAACCACTTCATAAGTTTCAGGTGACTCTTTAAATCCAAGTCTAATCAAGTCTCATCAAAAGGAACTCAACATTTCTAGTTATCAGAGTCTCCATTGATACATATATGTATAACAGATTTGCCTTTAATGCTTTAAATCCATTCTCCTGCGTAGAGTCTTTGCTTCGCCCGAATCCCTAATCTAAAAGGTTCTCCTACTGACCCTATCCTCAACTTTGATCTAATAACCGAGTCTCACATCAATTCACCGTCTCTTTAGTTGTCAGACTTGAAAGTTTAATGGTGAACGTGCCAAGTATGGATGGAGTATGATTGTGTTTTTTCTTTTCTCCTCTCATTGGAACAATGATCTCTCGTGTGCTTTATTACACACATGTATTTTTGATTGTGAATCATCATGTCCTACAAGAGATTCTGGAGTCGTCTACATTTGTTTTTTTGGGATGCACCGAGTATGCCTTTTCTGAGTACCTAAGGTACCTTCTACACCTAGACTTGCAACATTTATGATGCATGGTCCTTTTTTCGTGCTTGCTCGACTCCTGTGGCCTAATAGCTTTGGTCCAAGTGGATACTTTGAAAAGATTGGAAGCGCTCGTCAGTTATTCCTCTCTTTTGTGAAATTTTTCTTTGAAATTTTGAGCTTTTTTATGATTTTTGGAATGATAATGGTCTCACTATCTCCAATGCCTTTACCAAGTTTGCGCATGACGATCCACATTTTTAAGGTTTTTAACATACACTGTCACCTAGGTTAAGTCAACATTAGTACAGGGACCTTGTCCCCATACTGGCTTATGGGCTGACACTTAGGTTTCATGAAGTGACCCTCAATCAAGTCCTATCCTCAAGAATCAGATATGAACTGAAACCTCTCATCCTAGTTCCTCAGACGAAACATTGACTCATCACAAAGAGTATATCATCGTGCAAGTGTTGTGCAAGTCAAAATTCCTTTAAGCTTGTGAGATTCTACCTGTAATATAAACCACATATCTTGTAACTAGGGATGCTTAGCAGTTAAGTTTTAGAACCTTAATGAACAAGAGTGGTGAGACTTAGACTCAAGTGCCACTCTAAACCAAGTAGTCTTGAATACACAAGTCTTGTGTGGTGTGAAGGTATCATGGATAAAACCTTAAGTTAGTATTTTTTAAGAGTGAAATAATGATTGGCCTAATCTCATACGGCTAGTTGCATCTACTTTCATCAAGTATGGGTGTAAGTACGGACTGTAGAACGACTACCTGTGTTACTTCAGGACGGTGCCTTAAGTGTTGTCCTTTAATCACCAATCTGCTGAGGGAGACTGTAGTTCCATCACTAAAAAGTAGCTAGTCGTTTTTAAATTTAGTAGTCCAAATTGACACTTAGAAAAGATTTTTAATTTTTCAAAAAGTTTGTTATACTCCCTAATTTTGACAATTTTTTTTCAAAACATATATTATATTTAAAAATTTTATATAGTATAAATATTATACACAAAACTTACCCATACCCGATTTTTGGTTTGAAAACATTTAAAGTACAAGCTATGGGTAACGTATATATCATATCTACACACCCCTCTATATTTAGCATGTGCTATGTCCCAATGGCACAAGGTGGAATGAAGACATAGCTCGTACCAAGCATAATTGAGTGACAAGAATAGGAAGTCGACTTACCCCCTATACTTAGGCTTTTGAGGGCCTAAGTATAGCATAAGAGCAAGAAATCAGACGATCGAGGGCAGGAAGAAGAAAGAATAGAAGTGATATGCACAATGATATCAGACCCCCTATACTTAGGCTCATGTCAGCCTAAGTATGTAAGAGCATTCACAGGTGAAGAATCGGGTGCGGATGAGATGGATATACAAGGGATCGATTGAATCTTCTAGCTGCATGGAAGAGAATGACAACTTGTATCAAGGCTTCGTAGGAGGTGGGCTGGTTTTACATCTGAATCTGTGCTCTGTGTGAATGAAATCTGTTTAGCTTGGACCAGCTGCTCATTTGATTATATGAAGTTCTTTAGCAGCTGTCCATTGACCAGGGAAGTGTGTATACTGTCTGTTGATCAGAAATTTCAACACTGCCATTGCTATGCACTTTCCTAACGATGAATTGTCCCATCTACTTAGATTTGAACTTTCTTGGAAGTTGAAAAACCTTGCATTGAATAGCCATACTTTCTGTCCTAGGATAAAGTTCTTGGTTCTGATATGTTTGTCATGCCACTTCTTCACTCTGTCCTTGTAGATGGTGCTGTTTTCGTATGCATGGTTTCTGATCTCGATCAACTCATTAAGATCCAAATCTCTGCTCTTCTTCCCCTGATGACAATTCTAGTTGATCTTTAAGATTGCCCATTATGATTTAAAGTTCTGCAGACAAATGACATGGCTTTCCAAAAATCATTCTGAACAGGGAGGTGCCCAATGGGGTCTTATAGGTTATCTTGTAGACCCATAGAACTTGGTCCAAGAGTTGTGACCAATTCTTCCTGTCATGACAGACTAGCTTCTGTAAAATTCCTTTAACCTCCCGATTAGACACCTCAATGATACCATTAGATTATGGGTGGTAAGGACTAGCAACACAATGCTCAATGCCGTAGTCCCTAGTTAACTTCTTCACCTCTCTATTGACAAAGCAGCTACCCCATACTAATACTTTGGGGTTCCTGAATCTCAAAATGATATGATCTTTCAAGAATTTACAAACGACCTTGCTGTCTGCGACTCAAGTAGGGATAGCCTCCACCCATCTTGACAAATAGTCTATCGCGAGAAGAATGTATTCAAATCCATGAGAGGTTCTACCAAAGATAAAGGTTTCCTTTGCAGGAGATGATTAAAAAGAGGATAAGTTCGGGATCGACTGAACCCTGATAAAGACTTATTGGTCCTGGCCTTGGGAAGATGGTCATCCTAAGTTCACGTGGGTTCAAGAAGAGGGTCATCTCGAACCCAGGGAGACACGATCTAAGGGGTTCTGTGAAATGTTGACAAAAATCCAAACTAAATTCCGCAGAGATATCCATCTTTGATATCAAGAGGAACGGAAGAAGATCACGAAAGTGGAATCAAGAATGATGGAATCAAGAATGATAGAATACATAGGGGGTACAAATGTTTAGTCTTTGTTCACATACAAAGTGAACACAAATCAACATCAACTAGACACTTGCGTTGGCACGTGAGAGTTCAGCCGCTTATCTTTTCGATTTTAGGATTATTTTAAACAAGATTTTCAGATATGCTCTCAGATGGCCTATAGTGACAAGCGGTTGATGCATACTTGGAGAGACCCGAAGATTCCTCACTTGATGTAACGAGTCAATCCTCCTATACGATTTACCACTCTCAATCATTGTTTAACCTGTGGATAAGCACACGCAATACCAAAATTGTCGTTCGTCAAACTCAAGTGTGCACAGGACGACATCCTTCGCTGAAGTCCTGATGAGAAGGTGCCACTTTCGCCCTTGTCTCCGAGTAGTAAATGCTGGAGGGGGCACAATCACTAGCAAGATAGCTTCAACAATACTTCGGAAAACCCAACACACTTATGGGGAGTTTCTACTCTGTGCTAGTGCCGATATGCAACTCTCTGATCCACACCCTCGAGTAAGGTTTCTTATAGCATGATATTCCAAATAAACATCAAGGGATTTGGGCACTAATCCTTAAGTTTGGCGCGCCTCGCTCAATCTGGATGGTGCATGCGTCCAATAATAGGCGTTGTTCTCTCGGATAAAAGGATTGATTTTATTCCAGTTTTTTTGATCGGCCTTGTTAGTAGTACCAATTTCAATTAAGGTTATCACTGTGAGACATAATGAGCGCAAAAATATGTCTACCGATCAGTTTCGATTCCTTTATCTTGTGGGAGAAAACATGAGGGAGGACTCGAGAAAACCGATGCACGATTAAAAACTATGATGCATGTTCAGTTAGAGGACTTAAAGTGTTTCCCAGCGATCTTCATGTGGGATGCATTATAGAATTGAAAATTAAACTATATGTACGTAGACAATGGAAACACACCTAAGCAGATAGTTCTATTAGCGGGAAGAATAGATTTATGCCTTTAGCTAAGTTGAATGATCTATGTACGTATAATTAAGTGATGTGTGCCCTTACAGAATTAACCGAGTACAAGTAAATAAAAATCAATCGCGCATGTCTTATTTCTACGTCGACACACAACACTTAGGGCCCTGACCACACAACAGGGGTCAAAGCAGGCCCAAGTGTTCCACAAATGTTCAGTCCTGTTTTAATAACAAGAGGGTTCCACTAAAAGAAAATGCAAAAAACCTATACTAAACTCCATGTCACAGAAAATAAAATATGCTCCTTGCAGGTCCGCAGATTTTCCTTGGAAGCATTCTTGGAGTAGTTTTGCAATGAGAGAATGCGGGGTTAATATGTGTAGAAATACAAGAAGAATATAGAAGAAATGCAAAAAGAATTTGACACAAAAATTAACATTACAGAAATTAATTACAAAGATTAGATTAAGCCCAAAAGTAGACGCCATTCCCCTATAACGACGTTATTTGATGAACCGATATTTCACTTTTAAAAAAAGATCTAGATGTAGTATAGAAGATGGAAAAATGTTCGTCAGAAACCACACTTTTGAATGTGGCAAATTTTACTTGGTAAGTGTACTAAGGTCTAACTCAAGGAACACCAGTACCTTAGTTACTTGGTTTAATTTTATCTATGTATTTTATTATTTGTAATAATAATTTCCGTGTCAGAATAAAATAAAGAGTTAAAATAAATAAATAAAATAAAATAAAACAAAGAAATGAAGAGGCATGGAGAGAAAGATCTAGTGAATATGTAACTTAATCCTTAATGATATATGATCAATCAAATCTTCAAATAATTCACAGATCTAAGGAATGTATTTTAGAAATATTTGACAATTTACATTCAAGCTGCATGCTAAAAGATCAATGATCAATTTAACCTTTCGCAAAATAATTAAGATCAAATACGAATAATTCCCAAGCTCCTTGCAATTGTTGATTCCTCAAAGAATGATATTAATCATTAAACATTAGGGAATTAGATAATCAAGCCTCATCTTATTCAATCCCTACAAAAGTAAATCAAACTTCTCCGAATTTAATTCTTATACTCATCATTATGAAGCACGCATTTGAGATTACGATCTACAAATAAACTTCAATTCATTCATTCTCCGATCTGTCTACAAATGATGTAGAATGAAAGAGCACTGACCAAGCTTCAAAATGACATAAATTATGCATAAATGGGATAAAAGGTGACAAAGATATGAAATAAAGAAGTTCATGGACTTAAATGCAAAAAATGAAATTCTATAACAAAAAAGGTCCAAAATAGGGCTTATCTTCAACGATCAAAACCCGTCAGGGTCTCTGCTGCTTTTTACCCCAAGCAGGGGACATATGGGTAATTTCCAGAATTCCTGAGGGTACGTATGCAAATGACTAGTTCACATGCGGATTGCACGTGGCCTAGGCTGAAGCTAGGTGGCTCCTGGTTCGGAGTGCACGTGGCGCTGCTGCGTAACTAAGACCCTCCAGAGGCTGGAGGCTCGGGTGGCGTCGGTGAAACAGTTGAGGAGCTCCCTCTGATGCTGATCATGTGGCTGGAGACGCTCTGATTAAGGTCGTTGGATCTTGATCGATTTGGATCTTGATCGATCCCACAACACCTGGAGTTCTGAAGCTTCGTCCTCTTCGTGGGGCTGAACGAAGGGCGACGCGAAGGCGGTAGAGCCCTTGCTCTTCCTCCTTTGATGTACATAGCAGCTTCTCCTCCTATGAGGTCTCTCTGTGAAGCGCTGAGAGAGGAGGGAGGAAGCTCCAGGTGGTCGACGGAGCTCCTCTTGGAAGGCTGAAGTCGATGGTGTCAGGGAGGAGATCCTCGACGCATCTGCATGTGTGACGGGAGGAAGAAGAAGCTCATCACTCCTCTAATGCTCTGCATATGAAGGTGTCTTGCTCCAGAAAAGCTCCAGATGAAGTGCACACCTGCAAATGTTGGCGAAAGAAAGAAGGGAATGGTGCTCCAACTGAGGGCGACAGGGCCTGGAGCTAATCTCCAGCCTTTGCGAGATTGGAGGTGGAAGGGATCTGGAATATAGAGGGGAAGCGGAGGGGAAGAAGGGCGATGGTGGTCGGATCGAGTGTGGTTTCAGGGTTTGGGAGTTTCTAACAAGGAAGAAAAATAGGAGATGGGTTCTGCTGTAGAACAGAGGAAAAAGAATAAGAAGTGAAAGTGGCTACCTGATGCTTGGATGGAGATCAGAATGGAGGATGTGGATCGACGAATGGAGAGGAAGATCTAATGGGTCGCCTGGAAGAGGAGGAAGAATCCTCATTCTTGGTTTTCGCTCTAAGGGCTTCGGCGTGGAGAAACCTTATCTCCTGCAACTCGATGTGGCTGCTACATAGCCAAAGAGAATGCCATGGATCTCACCACCTCCGCCCTCGTCATCGCCGGGCGATGGTAGTCCTCTTCTGCTGTCACCGGGAGGAGATTTGGGGCTAGAGGATGAAGGACCGTGAATGGTGGATGAGTTGTAGGTTGGTGGTATGGTGGTGATTTATAGGTGGTGATCAGAGAGGGTAGCAACCGTAGGGAGGTGACTTGGATGGTTGGCGAGGGTTTCCATCGAGCGAAGGTCACATGCACGGTGGTATAATGAAGGGTAACATCGAGAGGTGGAATGGATCCATGGGAGACAATGTATGGTTCGTGGGTTTGGTTTTTAATGGTCGGCGGAAGTGGGAGTTGACCCACGATCACCTCACAGAGAGCGACGATTGGTTGAAGGCTGGTGTGAAGAGAGAGAGAGAGTAAGTGTGGGGGGCGTGAGGTGGAAGGAGAGAGAGTAAGTGCAGGGGGCATGAGTGGCCCAATCAGAGTGCTGGGATCTCGTTGACCATTGACCAGAGAAATAAAAGAAAGAAAATTAGAAATATAAATAAGGACCGGATGAAAAAGTGGTCAACATGAAAGTTGTTGATCTCACTGAGATCTATAATTTTCATGAAGGGTCCAAAATCAGAAGAGATTATCTGTATAAAATACAATATTTGTATAGGTATTAATTTGACAATAACCCCCATATTTTTTACGTTTTGTAATTTTCTGTATTTATATTTTTCTTCATAATGGTTAATATATATACAATATGTACAACACAAATCTATTTTTAAGGATTTTTATGAGTTAGAAAAATGATGAAATAAAAATAACAAAGATAAAATATGTACAATATATACAAGGTCAGATTTTTTTGTTTTCTTTGATTTTATGATTTTTATGGGTTTTTTCTTTATGCTAAGGTAGTAAATAATTTAGAAAATATAACTGAAAAAGAATTAAGTCAAAGTAATTAGTTTTTGTAAATAAAATAATAAGCATAAATTAGTTAAAAATCAGGGTTTATCTATACACAAGAATTAACCCTAATTTCATATCTTATTAGTGGAGTTGACTATATTGATTTAGAGGGTTTATTTAGTGAATTAGTGAAGGGATTTTTCTAAGATCCTTATATAAAGTATATGAATCATGGATTCATCACCTATTATCTCTTAGATTTGCAAGGTTTTACGGTATACCCTACAAGCTGTGTTCATTGTTGTGTCATTGACTTTCAAGATATTATGACCGGGAAGATGATTGTTTACGGCCATTAAGAAGGGAGATGTTGGGAAAAAGTGAGCGATTCATTATTCAAGGGAACCCTAGGCTCTCTTATATAGGGAGAGACCTCACAGGTAAAATATATAGTAGTCCAGGGAACAATAAGAAATTATGAAAAGGTCCATAACATACAATAATATCGGTCTCTACACTCCCCCTCAAGGTGGAGCATAGATGTCTATCATGCTCAGCTTGGAAGAACATCTCTGGAAGGGTCCTCTGAGCAATGGCTTGGTGAGTACGTCAGCAGTCTGATCCCCTGAGCTCACGTGAGATGTAGATATCAAGCTTCTCTGGATCAAGTCTCTAGTGTAGTGGCAGTCAACTTCAATATGTTTTGTTCTTTCATGGAATGCTAGATTGTTGGCAATAAACAATGCTGCCTGATTGTCACACTGAAGCTGCATAGGTAAAGGTACGACTACATGTAAATCCTCTAGCACAGATCGAACCCACATCATCTCCGTGCTTGCTTGCGCCATGGCCCTATATTCAGATTCAGCACTGGACCTTGCCACAACAGTTTATTTCTTGCTTTTCCAAGAAACCAGAGAGCTCCCAACAAAAACGACAAATCCTGAGATCGACTTTCGATCCTTAGGGCATCCTGCATAATCATCATCTGCATATGCTGAAATAGATAAATCTGTGTCCTTTCGAAATAGCAACCTGAACTTGGAGACGACTTTAGATACCTCAGTATCATGTATATCGCATCCATATGAACTTGTCTTGGCTGCTCCATAAGTTGACTCACCCGGCTTACTGAAAAGGCAATATCGGGTCGAGTTATGGTAATATAAAGGAGCTTACCCACCATTTCTCTATATCTCCTCTTGTCTACTTCAACAGTGTCATCATCATACAGCTTCATGCTTGGATCCATGGGAATACTCGATGGTCTGCATCCAACCATGCCTGTTTCAGTCAAAAAATCTGTAATGTACTTCCTTTGGGTCATCACCAGACCCTGTGCATTCCTGGCAAATTTCAACCCCAGAAAGTATCTTAGGGTTCCAAGATCCTTCGTGACAAACTGACGGCCTAGAAATGCTTTTGCCCTATCTATTCCTTGAACATTATCTCCTGTAACCAGAATATCATCAACATAGATCATGATGACAACCGTACCTGTAGAAGACTTCTGAATAAACAACGAGTGGTCTGTATTCGATCTTTTGAACGCCTGTCGTTCAATCAGATGGGAAAGCTTCTGTAACCACGCCCTTGGGCTCTGTTTGAGACCATAAATTGCCTTGTGAAGTCTACACACCATATGCTTCTCCCCCTCAGCAGTGAACCCGGGTGGCTGCTGCATGTAGACTTCCTCCTGCAGATCTCCATACAAGAATGCATTCTTGACATCAAGTTGATATATAGTCCAGTCACGTACCACATCAACTGATAAGAGAATGCGAAGAGTAGAGCGGCGAGCCACCGGAGAAAATGTATCCATATAGTCCACGCCATAGGTTGTGTGAAACCTCGCGCGATCAGCCGTGCCTTGTATCGATCTAGACTGCCATCCACGTTATATTTAACTGTGAATACCCATTTACAGCTAACAATGGATGCATTAGGAGGAGCATTAACCAAGTTCCATGTGCCACGAGACTGTAAGGCACGCATCTCGTCTTCCATAGCCATTCGCCAGCAATCAATCTTCATAGCTTCCTGATAGGTCCGTGGTATGTCCACGGAAGATAAAGCTGCAACAAATTTCTGAAAGTCGCCTGTGAGGCGATGAAAAGACACCTGGGAAGCAAAGGGATAAGATGCACACGTCCGCTTTTGCTTCCTGATAGCAATAAGAATATCAAGGTCATCGTCCACTGTACTGGATGGTGTAGTCTCCTCCTGCAATGATGAATCCTGCACATGTACCATATCTGACCCGTCAGTAGTAATGCCATCTGAACATATCTGAGGCGTGATGGATGTCTGACGTGTATCCTGAGAAGGACCTGATCGACGCGTATAGAGTTTTGGTAAAGGTGGAATAGGAGGTTGTGGAGGTGGTGGTGGTGGAGGTGGTGGTGGTGAAGATGACGTAGTAACTGGAGCAGGAGTGGACTCAGGTGAACTCCAACTAGGAGGCAGAGGGACATAGACATCATTGTTGGTAGTGGATGGTACCGGCATGTCACCTGTAGGGGAAAAATACATAACAGACTCAAAGAACGTGACATCGGCACTGACAAAGTATTTCTTGTTGATGGGGTCATATCATCGATAGCCCTTCTGAGTCCGAGAGTAACTAACAAAGACACACTTGACAGCTCTAGGAGAGAGTTTGTCAAGTCCAGGAGTCAGGAGATGAACAAATGCAATAGTACCAAAAACACGAGGAGTAAGTGAGAATAATTACTTATCAAGAAAAATGATAAACAGAGGAATTTTCTCACCAAGGACAGATGACAGCATACGATTGACCAGGTAGCAAGCTGTAAGAACTACATCCCCCCAGAAAGAGATAGGAGCACAACTCTGAATAAGGAGAGTTCGAGTAATGTCAAGAAGGTGACGGTGCTTTCTTTCTGCCACGCCATTCTGCTGAGATGTGTAAGCACAAGTAGTTTGGTGAATAATGCCCTTCGACGAGAGAAACTGAGAGAGAGACCGTGTGCAGAATTTTAGAGCATTATCTGTACGAACATATTTGAAAGTAGAAGGAAAAATATTCTGCACTTCATTAATCAAATTTTTAATCACATCTCCTGCTTCAGATTTATTCTTTAAAAGACAGACACAAGATACACGAGAGAAATCATCCACTACAACTAGATAGAACCTGTGTCCCTGATGATCGGGTACACGACTCGAACCCCAAATATCAATGTGAAACAACTCGAACAGGGAGCGACTGCTTCGACTCTGACGACTAAGAAAGCTAGACCGATGGTGCTTTCCCAACTGACACGCTTCACAGCGAAAGGAAGAACCGGGAGAGATCTGAGGCAGAAGGTGTCGCATTTTCTGGAGCGGGAGATGACCAAAGCGAAGATGCCAGATGTACGGAGATACTGGTCCGGCGGAATGAGAAGAGACACCAGCATAAGAATTCCGGACCAGCCGATACAAACTATTTTGCTCAGAGCTACTACCAATCATCCTGTCCGTTAGTATGTCTTGAAAAATAAGAGAAGAGGGGTCAAATATAGCACGACAGTGCAAATCCTTCGTAATCTGACTAATAGACAACATATTCATGGAGAACTGAGGAACATGTAGAACATTCTGTAGACTCATAGAAGGAGATAGGAAGACCTCCCCCTGTCCAACAAGGGGGGAATGAGTACCATCTGCGATCTGTACTGAACGGCCATGGGGAATGTCCCTGTAGAACTCAAGTCTCTCTCGATCTCGGCAGAGGTGATGTGTAGCACCGGAATCAATCAGATATATCATGACAAGATGTAAATGCAGTAGCACTACTTGAGGCTGAGGTACTAGCAGCAGTAGATGAACTGGTAGAAGCTGTAGCAGCAACATCTGAAGGTCCACCAGAAGAATCAGCAGATGATTGTGGCATAATATCACGTAGACATGCCACAAGCTCCTCGAAATGATTGTCTGCATTGGATGCTGACTGGGGCAGAGCATGCTTGGCTACACGCGCCGATGCTGGGAACCCATGCTTAGAGTAGCATGTATCATCCGAGTGGCCTGTGCGGTGACAGTACGAACATCGCTGACGAAAGCGACCACACCTACCACGGGGTCCACGTCCACGACCAGAAAACTGACCACCTCTCCCACGCGGTACTGCCATTGCCGATGGGGGTGGAGTAGATGAGCTGGAAGAAACTGATATGCGACTGAGCCTCCGGTAAACATCCTCCATTGGAGGAATAACTGCATCAGCCAAAATCTGAGAGCAGGCGGCCTCGTACTCAGGATCTAGGGCTGCAAGTAGAACGCCCACCATGGTGGCATCCGAAATGTCTTCTGCTGCTCAGGAGTCGCTGTGAGTGGAATGGTACTGTATAACTTCTCAAACATCCCTCTCAGGGACGTGTACAAGGAGTGAAGTGGTCTGCCGTTCTGCTTCATCGTGAATATATCATGCTGAAGCTGTAACACCTTGGTCTCAATCTGTACTTGGGAATACGTTGCAGCCAGAATATCCCACATTGCCTTGGCAATGGGCTGATAGAAGACATCATTGGTAATCTCCATCGACAGTGTGCCTGACAGCCAAACCTTGGCATACGAATCATCAGCCTCCTACGAGGCATATATCCCTGTCTTCTCTGCCGGCTCTTCCTTGGTAAGAATATGCTTCTTACCGTTTGACTTCATGAGGCCCATGAACTGCATCGCCCAGAGCTCATAATTCGTCCCATCCATCTTCACTATCGGCGCGGGACCTTTGAACGCGCATATGGAGGGCATATCAACCTTGGAGTCTGACATAACACCGGAGATGAAGTACTAGGGTTTGTAGACAAAGAGACAGGTGTCTACACGAACTGCATAGGATTTGAATGTGTATGTAGACGTTACACACCCAAATCCATGGGTACAACGAAAGGAGGCGGCTACGACTGAGGCCGCAGGAGGGGGCGGGTGCCGGCTAGGGCGACTCCGGCAAGATGGGGGCGACGCACGAAACGAGGGGCCGGAACTAGCGCTGGCAGGCGGGGGCCGGGACCGGCACGGGAGACGGGGAGGCGGGAGACGGGGCCGGGGCTGGGGCCGAGCGCTGGGACCGGGGGCCGGCAGGGGTGGGGGGGGGGGCGGGTGGGAGAGCCCTAGGGTTTTGGCTCTGATACCATGTTGGGAAAAAAGTGAGCGATTCATTATTCAAGGGAACCCTAGGCTCTCTTATATAGGGAGAGACCTCACGGGTAAAATACATAGTAGTCCAGGGAACAATAAGAAATTACGAAAAGGTACATAACATATAATAATATCGATCTCTACATGAGAGTATGCCATCTTCTTCAGTATTATCTTACAAGCTACAACCTTAGAGACTATTCATTAACCTTCCACTACTTTCGCTTCCTTGTAGCATCAAGTTTCGTATCATTCATCCATTACACCTTTTACCTTAGTTGACTTCCACTACTAAACTAAAGTATGATGTTTGTCATCTTCAGAAGCATTATCGGAGTTCACATCCTTCTTTGAACCATCACATTCTTCTCCAGCACTTGATTTAAGTACATATGGATATCTGAGGGTATAGTCGGATTTCATGTTGTCTTGGTCACCGCCTACTATTATGTGATCATGGTTGATTTCACCTGCTTGTAGTGAATATTTCTTATGAAGAACAAGTCGGATGTTTGCTCAAAGATCATTCAATTCACTAATGAAGTAAAGACACAATTAGATGCCGTTGTCAAGGTTTTTCAGTCTGATAATATTTGAGATTTTTGCTATGCACAATTGAGGGATTTCTACATATTGTTGGGATCATCCATCAAATTTCATGTACTCATATAACCCATAATAACGATGTTATTGAACACAATCTCCGATATACACTTGATGTTGCCAAATCTCGTCTTCTATAGGTAAATGCCATATCACCCTATTAAGGGAATACAGCGCTTAGAACTTTATATCTCTTTAATCGCCTTCCCTCCTCAACGATTTATGAGAAACTCCTTATTGAGATCATATACCTTGATTGTCTGGTCTTTGCTCTGTCTTTAAATGTGTCTGATTGTATTGCCTTTGTGTAGTATCTTGAGACTGGGAGGGACGAGCTCATGCCACAAGCGATCAAGAATGTTTTTCTAGGACATGCTAGAAATCAGAATGTCTATCACTGTCTTGGTCCTAGTTGTTGTTGACATTATGTTGGTGCATATGTGACATTTTTTGACCCCATTCTTCTCTCAGTAGGGATCCATGCCTCAATTGGTCCTATTGAGGATGTCCTACCCTTCATATCTCTTATACTATTACCTCGATATTACAGATTCTTAGTTTCAAATGACAACAGATTCATGATTCATTATACATATCATGCCCTCTTTCGGAATCGTTGACCAAGTCTTGACTTGAGATAGTTCATAATCATAAAATTGTTTAGTCTTATACTATTTCCACTGATACAATTACATGTGAGGAGACATGTTATAGATGGCCTTGCTATTTCTCGATTGCTATTGGGAAGAAGGCCCGCTGTTGTACCTTACATCCTTCTTCTAAGTGATGTCCTCGACTCATCTTAATGTTTGACATTTTGTAGAGAACTAATCTATTGTACATATATTCATGTCACATGCTCAAGCCCTCTTTTGGACCTTAGTGAAAGGGGGTCATGAGGGAGGAGATGGTTGATATCCATGAGTACTTGGATCTTGCTAGATTCGTCCGAGCGCTGCAGGTTGTTGATTCCGAGTGGGTGTTCACACTGAAATATAATTATAACGTAGATGGAATAGTTATGTGCCACATGACATGACTAGTCGCCTAAACCTATAGGTATATTTCTTTGACACCTCGTCATGTGGCTCACCTTTCGATTATTTGGATCTCTTTTTTAGTTGCATTGCATAGACATTGGTCTTTTTGTTTGCTAGATCTGCAAAATGCATCCGTCTATGGAGATCTTGTGGAAATCCTCTATATAAAGCAACATGTCGGATTCTAGCTTTATGAGGAGTGTCAGAAGGTTTACTACTGGAAAAGGTCATATATGGCCTCAAGTAAAGTCCCGTGGCATCGTTTCAGAAGCATAAAGGTATAAGAGAACAAGGCTTTTGCTAGATCATTCCCAGGTCACTCACTATTTATCGTAAGGATAGGTGGATGTATTATAATAATATTGATCTACGTGGATGATAGAGTGATGAATCCCTGATTCATCAGCTTTATTTAGATTTATTATACCTTTATCTTAAACTATTTAATTAATTTAACTAATAATTAATTCATTTTAACATTTAACATCTTATACAAAATTAAGGTTAATTATTGTTTATAAATAAATGCATACTATTTGTATTATGGTTCCCTTTATTTTATGTGTTTTCCCTTATTAAAGATCTCATAAAAATTAGCACAATATTGTTTATAATATATTGCATATTAATCATTATACAAATTACCAAAAGAAATTAACAAAATAAATAAAAGAAGTATTTTTATTTCTTAGAAATACTTGTAAAAATATTAACTATGTGTGTATAATGTATTTTGACTTTGAGTTCTCATGAAAGTTGTAGGTCTTGAAAAAATGAACAACTTCCATGTTTAACACTTTTTGATTTGACTTCATTTGGTATTTCTTTTTGATTTCCAATTATTTATTGCATTTCTTTATTTTCTGATTGGGCCACATGCCCCAAACAGAACCAACCCCATGGCCGGCGTTTTTCTCTCTCTCGCCTCCGTTTGGGACCTTCTGATCATTTGATCAGACGGTCCTGATCGACCCACTCGCCACCCCCCTTGAGACTGCTTGACTGATCAAGCGACTCTTGTCTATTCTCGCGTGCCCAAACTAGGGCCATTGGATCTTAATCCAACGACTCCTGTATTAACCCCTACTTCGTGCCCTTTCGCTCCTCACTTTGTCGGTTGCGTAATCGGTATCTTCGTCGGTTTTTTCCTGCCACTCCACGTGTCCATTTCTCCCTCTCATGTTGTCAAGAGTGAGCTTAAACCTCCTTCCACTCCAAAACCTCCATAGTCCTCATCTCTTCCACGTGAGATAACTGTCGGTGGTTGAAACCATCACTTGCATTTACTCGAGCTCTGGATAAAAGCCCTCCTTCGACCAATTGCCAGGGGATCCGCCCTTTGTAAGAGGTTGCCCCGAGCCTTGTCCTTCCTCCCGTGATAGAGTGAGTGACTAAGAGCCTTGTCCTTCCTCACTTTATCGGTTGTGTAATCGATCATCTTCGTTGGTTTTTTCCTGTCACTCCACGTGTCCATTCCTCCCTTTCCTGTTGTCAAGAGAGAGATTAAACCTCCTTCCACTCCAAAACCTCCATGGTCCTCATCTCTTCCACGCGAGATAACTATCGGTGGTTGAAACCATAACTTGCATCCACTCGAGCTCTGGATAAAAGCCTTCCTCCGACTAATTGCTGGGGGATACGCCCTTTGTAAGAGGTTTCCCCGAGCCTTGTCCTTCCTCCCGTGATAGAGAGAGTGAGTGACTAAGAGCCACGACGGTGAGCATCCTCCGACAAGATCCTTGGCACTCCGACCAAGTCGAAGCGAGTTCCTCTTGTTGCTCGAGCTTCCAACCATCGTCGAGTTGGTGAAGTGACGACCCGAAGTCTTTAAGCTTCTTTCCAGGCCTAGATTCCATCTCCAAGCTCCTTTTTCACCTTCTAGGTAAATCTCAGTTCATATTCATCGCGTTTTCTTCTATTTTTCTACACAAGCACGGACACCTCTGACTCCATCTGCATAGCTCTCCACAATTGCCCACACTCATTGATACATGCGCAATACTTCGTTCTTCACCTTCTCTTCTCCAGAGCCTCCTCCGCCTCGTTTTTTTGACCTCCTCGCCGATGTTGTAAAAGTTGCATGACTGGTCCGATTAGTAGGTTCGACTAGTCTAGTCAGGGGGTGGTCGACCGAATATTGACTAATTCTGACTAGACCCACTAGTCGATCCATTTTTGATTGGAGATATCATTTTTTTGTTTTTTATCAGCAAACTTATTCTAATATGCTTAATGTTTTATTTAAGTTCAATTACTTCTTTTATTTCATTATTGTTGGAGTATTTAGTTGTGCGCCATATGTACGAGAGATGGGTAAATGGATCTCTCCATGATCCATTTACCCCATCCAAGAGTTTAGTCCCACATCTACTAGTGGTAGGACTTGGAGGCTCTGTAGAGGCTATATGAGGAGCCCCAGACCTCCTGTATCAGAGAAAAAAAGCAATGAAGCATATGCCCCTTTGAGGGCTTCTCCCGTGGTTTCATCCCGCTCCTTAGGGAGTAGGGTTCCACGTAAAAATCTTCGTGTTCTTTCAAGTTTTTTATCTTTATTTCTGATTTCGCTTCCGCTTCCTACTTTCTAACATGATATTAGAGCGGGTTCGATTATCGAGGAGTTTATGTTTATCATTTATTCGAGATTCGATTAATTTTTGGTGATTTAAAGATTATTCTCTGAAGATCGTGGATCATTTCATGATATTTTGCAAGCACTTTCAAGTTCAAGGTGCAGTTAGGGTTTTCTGAATAATCTGCACGATTTGGTCTTTGATCTTGCATCTCCTTCGACGAGACCAGATCTTCTCGCCCTCCTGGCAGCAGCTCCAGGCGCAGGCGGCGCCTCACCGAGCCCCTCTTCCAGGGTTGCATCCTTCAGTACGCTGGCTCGACGTGGCACAGGCGGTGACGTCATTCGCGCAACCATCATTGGCGCCGAAGCTCCCTGCGCGCAGGAAGACATCACCCTCACTCCAGGTCTCGGTGGCGTCGAAGCCCCTTGCCATCCCCAGGCGCAAACCCGCGCAACCCCATGCCCCGTGCCCAGACCTACTGGCGGTCACCACCGGCCCCGTGTCGTCCTCTGCTCGTTCTCCCGCAGCCCAAGCGATGACCGACCAGTCCCTTTGATCCAGGTGGCGCTCGCCACTCCTCCATGTCTCTCCGGTAGCGCAACCCTCCGGCAGCGCACCCTCGATGACCAGTAGGCATGCAAGATCTCCAACGAGCAGACACGCAGATCCTCCTTGCGTGCTCATCTCCACGCTCCAGGCGATACCGCCCTGGCAGCGTGGGGTTGACTGCGCGCGACCCCACCAGGGGCGCACCTCCAGCGGTCGGCAACGAGCGGCGATCGCCTCTCTTCCGTACGCATCCATGCCACACAAACGACCGACCACGAAGCCTCGACCATCCGCACGCGCCAGCAGCGCCGCCAGTTTGGGAGGAAGAAGGCCCCCATCGAGTAGGGCGGCACTGGCGTACAGGAGGGTTCCCAACACGGGAACCCTAAGTATGGGTTGCGACGGGTCCACTTGGGCGAAAAAAAACAAGGGGGTATGTTTAAGGGCCTAGTTGGGCTAAAAAAATGAGAAAGGCCCAGGTCAGTTTTTTGCAAAAAAAAATCTCGCAAAAGGCACGTACAAAAAAGGCCCTACGCTATTGCAAAAAAAATTGTTGCAATGATGCAAAGCCGTAAAAAAATTTCAACGGCTTATTTAAACTTTTTTTTGAACGGCTTATGTGACGGCTATTACAAAAAAAATAGCTGGAAAAAAGTTTGCAAAAAAAAATTGATGATTGAAGCCGGTAAAAAAAAATGGCTCATGTGAAGTTTTCTCCCCAATATTTATTATCTTGTCTTCTCCCAACTTTGTCGATGTTCATTTTTCGACAAGTATGGGAGAAAGGGGGAGTATATGTAGAGTCACAGGTCTACTCAGATGTTCCAGATTCAGATGCAGATTTCCAGACCATTCAGATTCCAGACTCTACAACAGATGTTCAGACTCGACGTCCAGATTCCGAGTCTTGCACGAGTGTACGATCTTCAATTTTGTGGTCCCCATCATTCTTGTTGTTGTCAGCCAGAGTTTTCATGTGAGCCATAGGGACTCCAAAGCAGAGGACCATTCCTTATGCCATGTGGGCAAGGGTTTTCGTGTGGTATCATAGGTACTCCAGAGTAGAGTACCATTCTCTGAGCCAGATGGAGGAGACCCAGTTCTTCGACGGTGAGACTTCATGCGCAATTTCAGACTCGAAGGTCAGATTTCGAGTCCTCAGTTTGACTCACACTCCAGCCCGTTCGTCCTCTTCACCTGCACGGCATGAGAAGCAACGTCCTCGACAGCAGCCGACAGTTGTGCGCGTTGAGTTGATATTGTCCGTAGTGTCCTGTTGTAACATCTATATTTTAACAAACCCGAACTCGTCCGATTTTGGGTCCAGTGAAACCAAAAACGTTGTCAGTCAATATTAAACAACCTAAAACGATCAACTGGTCGTGAATCAAAAGTCGTTCGGGCGAAATCGACCGAAAAATCGGTCGCATCGTAATTCGTGTCCGAAAAAGCCGCGACGCAAATTCGGAAACCGGAAAACGAACTGAGACCATCATTAGATCCGATTCGACGATACAAGACCAACGGAATCGACCGTTCGTCAATCGGAGGTCGTTTGGTATTTTTAAACCACAAAAATTTAATCCGAAATCGAAACCGTACCTCGAAAATTTCGGACATCCAAACCCGACCGAAAGTATACCAATATTATACTCAAATTAATTGTCATTTTGAGACGGTCAAAACGAGCCATTGTTCGTCACAATCAGAGACTTGACGTGTAAATACGGAAGACTTTTGTATGCCAATTAAAAGAGAAAAAAAATAATAAATTAAAATTTATTTTCAGTGGCAGCAGACTGGCTGTCTACTTTCTCCAAGGCTGCCATTTGACATTGCATCTTTCTCCACTTGGCTATTAACAAAGCCCCATGTCCTTCTATATAAACTCACTCTTTCCCTTTTAATCTCCCTCATATTTTACCAAAAACCCTCACAACTCTCCAACGGGAGAAAAAAAGAAGAAGAGGAGATCTCCAGCCCACTGTCAAACTGCTGGGAACCTCACCTTGGAGCTGTTGCATGTTCCTTCTCTCCCTCCAAAGTTTAATCCAAGAATAGGTACAACCTTTTCCCTTTTTCTATCTCTATCTCTCTCATTTTGTTTTCCCCCTTTCCAACTTTTCCTTTGGGATTATGCTGTAGCTTTTCCCTCCAGCTGCTGGAACCCCACTTTCTTCCTCTTGGATGCAAAGATCTTCAATTTATGAAGAAACAGGTACAATCCTAGCCTCAATCTTTGCTGCCATACATGTGTATTTAAGCCCTACTATTGTTGCTGCCCCATTTCCCAAGTCTCCAAAAAGCTATTGCATGTTTTAATTCCAAGTTTAAGGTACAATTCCATGCCTTCTCCTCTTGCTTCCCTGCATACAACTGATCCCTACATCAATATAATAAATTCCAAGAAATTTCTGTTTTTTGATCAACCCCTTGGCTTGTGTTTCCTGTCAAGATTTAGGAAACAGGTGCTACTGTTTAGGTATATAAGGCTGAACCTGTTTACTGTACGTGCTTATGAATAAGTTATCAATTAGGAAAATTATTAAAATAAGCACAACCATTAATAACGTGCCCTTTTATTTCTAATGATTTCAACAGTTTTTCTATTATAGCTTACTAATTCATATACATAATCCTGATACAAGAGAAATAATGTCACTGGATAAGTTTTAGTATTTAATATGAAGCAGATTTAAGTCATTAACTATACATAAAATAATATACTTAAATAAAATTTAAGTATATTATTACTGGATTAGGAAGGTTGTACAAGTCTTGACATATGCCTTCAGATACAAGAGAATTAGCAAAATCATCTGACTTCTGAAAATATTTGTATGAATAGCAAAATCTCCAAGGCATTATTCTTATAGGAGATACAATGCTACAATTATAGCACTTCTTATATTCACTATCAAACCAATTAGCTACATCATTTACTTGATTAAACACTGACATATATTGGTTGGGTTTCGTTGCGGAGAACAATAGTTATATTGGATTCAATCTGTTAACATGATGTCTGCACTTAAAGTCTGAAGTTTTTACTCATTTAATCCTTTCTCATTAGGCAATGAGGATGCTTATGTTAGTAACTTGACTTATTAAGAACATTGTTTTCAAACGTCAAGTAGGTATCTGGTTTTGATGAAGTAATGATTGAGATAAATCAAATTAATATGATATACATCTTGGTACCATGTTCTTCTAGTATGAAATTTAGGATGACATATTCTTATAATGTTTCTCACTTATACTTTTCTAGATATCACCATAGGACAATTATAGTGGTCATGTTAGTGAAGAAAAATAATCAGGTGCCCCAAATTCAGATCAGTCCTTAGTTATGATTTCATAATGAAAAAAAAACTGGGTGAAATTCTAAGTATTCTATAATACCAATAATCTTCATTAATAATCAATAGTATAACCTACTATATGAATAGGACTTATCACGATCTATGTGTTGGACTATTCATTTAGACCTATAAAGTTAATCATATAAGATGTGGAGGTATGACTATATAATCAATAAAAACTTAGACCTATAAAGTTAATCATATAAGATGTGGAGGCATGCCTATATAATCAATAAAAACCTGGACCTTTTGCATGTTTAATAATGACCTCCAATCAACGTCTAAATTTCCAAGTATCATAAGGTGAAAGTCCACATTGAATAGTTCCAGGTGAAGGCATTTTGATTTGGGAAAGAAGTAAAGTCCTGGACTCATGTAAATAGACTTTCTGACTAATACACACAAATAAGATCAGAAAGCACCAGTTAGGTGACTAAGTTAGAGATCAAGAGGGGATTACTTAGTATATACATCCTAAATATATATATATATATATATATATCAATAAAAGACTTAGATCTATATTGTCAACCATTGAAGAGATAGAGAAAGAAATGGATAGTCACGCAAGTGAAACATTGGTGACTAATAATGAATAGTGCCAGCCTTGGTGACTTCTACACCAGACCGTGCGAGAGCGCGGTGACTCTCACCTGGACGGAGGAAAGGAAGTCCAGTTAGGGCAGCGGCCGCCAAGTGCGTGGGTCTAGGATCCCAATCTCTTTCACGGTTTTTACGCGAGCTCGCAGTGTTTTTACGCCTCGTTGGGATCCCGACTTTAGACCATTCCGCTGACCCTGTCTTTTAGGATACCCAGGCGGGGGATCCTTGGTTTTCAGTTTTACGTACGAGCTCGGTTGCCCGTTACCGGTCGGGCTGTTTTTCTAGAGTGACTTTTCCGGGAAGTCCCTCTCACCCGTCTCAGTGGCGTAGTTGGGGAGTAGACCTATCCCTCTATTGGACCGTCCTTCCAACTAGAGGGCGAGACGGAAGAGCCATTTGTAGGCTTCTTCACCGCTTGAGTTTTCTTCGCCAAACAGACTTGGCGATTCTACATCCAGATCATCCATATCTACATCTATATCTACATCTAAATCATCAAGAGTTGCATCTGAGAGAGTTAGAGTGAAGGTTTGGAGGAAATCACAATTAAGATTTAGTTGTTTAGAAGTGACTTTAATCTGGTTCAAAAATCCTATAAGTTAGTGGACGTGTTGGGAACTTAGTTAGGATGCATTACACAACACCGCATGCCTACGGAGGCCCCCCAACCCTAAGGTAGTTTAATACCTTAGAGTCATAGTGTGAGGCTACATACAGACCAAGACCACGGACTATCCACTAACTTAAAAGGAGTAAATAGAATTAAGGATCAAATCAGTCATCATTATATCAGTCCATCATCGGAAACCATGACATGATCTCAATGACAAGAAATTAGCAATTTCATGTGCCATCAAGTTCTACAACATGATCTCCAAGACCCAGAATTATGATCTTTATCTACATCATCTGGAGTCATATCTGAAACAATTGAAATTAAGAATTGGATGCCTACCTATTGAACTTGGGAATCAAGTAATCTATAAATATTTCATATTCCATCTTTCACATCGACAAATCCATAGATTTGATATCTGGTCAATATAATAATAGAGATATATACTTATATGCATACTCCTATAATTATAATTTATCAACATTTGATTACAAAATAAATATGTTAAATATGAAAAGTGTTTGGATAATGAGAGTTTATGAGAAATGCTTACAAGCCTGACTACCTTTTTACTCACGCAAGTAGATGTAAATAGTGCTTATTCCACCTTTCTACTTGCTCTCTTTTGCACATTAAATTACTTGTTAATTATTTTAAACTACGGGTTTGTATTCACAATTGTGACTCCTTTTCTTCCTTGCACGCATGGCAGGAAAGGAGTCTGTTGTTCAGTAGCTATACAGGGTTCCAAGAGACAAGGTCTATACTAGACGGTATGTTATTCTTTTTGTCTCAGTTTTTGTTCGGTTGTTAATGTTATATGCTTCTTTTCTCTTCAGTCAGATTTTGGGATATACTGTATGTACTTTCAGACACTGTACATGTAAAATTATATGGAAAGTTAATGAATTAAGATTTTGGTGCCAATTGTCTTTATTAACTGGTGGTTATGAATATAAATGTGAATGTCAGATGCCAATATATTCATTGAGAAAAAAATTTCCCCATAAAATTATGTTGTTAATGCGATGTCATAAATGGAATTTTGCGAATTGTTGTATTAACGGGTACCCGGATCCCGGGGGTTCACACCTGTAGTGTTGAGTTGAGTCTCTTTCTGTTTGTCCAAGCTGAGCATTATATGCTCCAGCTTGAGGGGGAGTGTTGGAGTATTTAGTTGTGCGCCATATGTATAGGAGATGGGTAAATGGATCTCTCCAGGATCCATTTACCCCATCCAAGAGTTTAGTCCCACATCTACCAGTGGTGGGACTTGGAGGCTTTGTGGAGGCTATATAAGGAGCCCCAGACCTTCTGTATCAGAGAGAAAAAGCAATGAAGCATATGCCCCTTTGTGGGCTTCTCCCATGTTTTCATCCCGCTCCTTAGGGAGTAGGGTTCCACGTAAAAATCTTCGTGTTCTTTCAAGTTCTTTATCTTTATTTCTGATTCCACTTCCTATTTTCTAGCAATTATGATAGTTTAAAAATTATACAAATCCATGTAAATATATATATGTATAAAAATGACTTATATAATTAAAATATTAAAAAAACAAAGTCGATTAAAGTCTAAGTAAATTTCGATTAGTCGCCTGACTGCCGATTAATCCTTAGTGACCTGGCTGATTGAGTACTGAGTACTGACTTTTGCAACCTTGCTTCTCGTAAAGGAGGTCAACCCATTTTAGGGCACCATATCTGATCACCTCCGACGTCCTCCGTTCACCCCCAAATACACCTCATTCTGCTTTGGCTAGAGGCTAACACATGCAGGTACCGAGCCTCCTCTGATTGGTCGGAAAATTGACTGCTTTCCGATATACTCCTTCGCCTCCGACGAGGTAGCACCACATCACTCTTCCAGCCAATCCAACCACTTCGCAGCTCCACGACCACCTTTGCCATGGTTCTAGGAAGCTTCTCCGATCTTCAGAAGCCTTCTAAGAGCACAAAGGAGGAGCGAAACCAGAATCCAGCCTCTGCCGTCATGCAAGGAGGGAACTTCTTCGACCTATATATATCATAGGATCATCTTAATCCTACAACCCAGAGGAGTCCCGACCAGTTGTTCCACACCTACAGGTTTGGGTGAACTGAACCATACCCAACCCACCAGTGCTGCTCCACGTGGCCCGAGTCTACCTCGCCTCCCGAGCCTGGAGTCGCATGACGCACGTGCCCGCCTGGGCTTTTTGCTCCCACACCCTATCGACTCCTTGGATTTGCAGATAAACCCTTGAGTGCATGGATTTTGATATATAGACCCCTCTTGGTTTATTTAATTGCATTCCAGATCCTTTTGGACTTGTTTGTAATGATTTTTATAGTTTTAAATTAAATTTTCTTTGCATGTATACCCATGTATTTGCTTAAGTCCATGTTGAAAAGATCCGATCTGTTTTGAGACAAATTCCTATATAATGTTCTTAAAAAGAACACTACTTAAGAATTTCTCTCTCTTGCTTTGGCTGTCGACTACCTAACGCGCAACCCTCCTCAATTCCTTTGAAAATCAAAGGAAAGTTTTACAAAGCTGTCGTGAGACCTGCTATGCTCTATGGATCTGATTGTTGGCCTGTGAACCATAAACATGTGCAGAGAATGGCAGTAACATAAATAAAAAATGCTAAGGTGGATGTGTGGACACACATGTAAAGATCGGATTTGAAATGATGCAATCGGAAGGAAAGTTGATGTAGCTCCGATCGAGGATAAGATGCGAAAAACCGCTTAAGGTAGTTTGGTCATTTGCAAAGGAGGTCAACTGATGCACCGGTGAGGAGGTGCAAGTTTTGGGATGTTGTGTCGACTAAGAGAGGGCGAGGAAGGCCCAAGAAGTGTTGGAATGAGTCTATACGAAGGGATCTTAGTTTTTTGAATGTAAGCCCAAGAATAACCCAAGATAGATCTGAATGGAGGCAAAGAATCCATGTAGCCGACCCTGCTTAATGTGGGAAAAGGCTTTGTTGTTGTTATGTATACCCCTGTATTGAGAGTTGAATAACTTAAGCATATGAACTCCAAATTTAATGATTTTGGTCTTGTTGTAATTCCATGTTCTTGTATGATCTAAATTGAAGCAAATTGAATTTATTTACATAACAATATCGTTGCTTCTTATATGACAATTAATTTGCTGTAAACTCACTCTAAGTTTTAAAAGTGGATGTTTCATTTAAGGTAAATTAATTTTGGTCATTATAATTCTTGTTTAAATGAGTTTTTAGAGTAATCACAAGATATATGCTCTTTTGAATAAATAGGAAAATTAATAATTGTGCTTAAGGACTAAGATGCTTTAGTATGGGTTTAACAAATCAATTTAGATAGCATCTAATTAATTGCATATTTGGATTAATTGATCTAATGGACCAAGTTGAGTTAATTTAGCATAAATTTCAGGAGTAGGAGTATTTATCGTAATTGATTTGTGTCATATTTTGTGTAATGCACTGTATCATTTTTTAGCATCACATACATATTGACTTGCATAAAAAGATCATAAAAATCATGCATTCATTCATGTTGTGTTTCATGACCTAGGTAGAACTAAGATTACTTAAGCTAGGTGTTTAGGCTCTAATTGAATAATTTAATATGCTTGTATCCTTGTGTTTGACCCTGGATTTATCCAGGATAAATTTGACCTTGATCTCTTCATCGAGATTTAATCACCACGGCTCTGATAGATTGTTAATCTGTTATATTACAATGAAATGTTATTAACTTAGTTGATTGACGGTTCATCACAAATCCATGATTGGTGATGATGAGCAGTAGATTAGCGTAGTGAAGAAAATGTTCGCATACCACTCACAATCAATAACATGTGCCGTTGAGATATTTCCTTGAGTTAAAGGTAATTCATTGCCATAGATGACATGTTCCATTAAATGAGAAATATGTTGGTGGTATTTTAAAGGAGACCGACTTATGTGCCAAGTAGGTCCAATTTCCTATATGCCCTAAGGCTTTTATTTATGTGAGGATGACAAGCTTGTAGATGAGGGCACTGTCGTAGGTTGATGGAAAAGTTCCTTTATCTCACTGTTAATAGGCCTGGTATCTCCATTGGTGCATGTAAACTTAGTGAGCAAACCTGCATATGCCCGCTAAGTAGTAACCATGATTGTCTTGGGGTATATCAAGATCGACCCTGGAAACGAGCTTTTCTTCACAATTGGGCGCACACCTCGTCGCTGCAGTCCTAGGCCCCTGTTCGGCTCCGATTTAGGGCGTTCACCCTCCACAACTCTCTACTAATGTGCAACTAAGGAGGCTCTACATATCAACTACAACTTCATCTAGGTCACTTTTTCTTGACCTAGAAACGCTATCATGACGTCCATCGAGACCAAGCCTATGTACCCGCCTTCTTCTCTAATGGTACGAGGCACATCTATCAAGTTGAAAGGCTCGAAAAACTATGTTCTATGATCTCGATCCTTCAAGATATTTATTGGTGGCCTACGAAAGGGTGCCATTCTCACGAAGACTCCTCCTGCTATCACTGATGCAGAATATGAAGCCCGGTTTGTCGACAATTGCCAGGTAATTACTTGGATGACTAATAGTGTAGATCCAAATATTGCTGCGAATCTCTTATATAAAGATACTGCAAAAGCCATGTGGGAAAATCTTGAGCACACATATTCCCAGAAAACAACCAAGTCTCGTCTCTCTGATATATACACAAGAATCTGTTCTACTAATCAAGAAGAGACCAGTCTAACTGAATACTACCAGACACTTACAAGCTTGTTTGAGGAACTTCTAATCTTTCAACCTGCATGCTGTGATAAACAAATAGGCGAACGTGCTGAGTGGCAGGTCTACAGGTTTCTCTCGGGACTTCACCCAAAGTACAAAATTGCAAAAGATCAATTTCTTATGGCAGCTAAATTGCCTACGATCGAAACCATATTCGGTCGACTACAGGAACTGGAAGCTCAGGTTCAAAATTCTCTGGTTCATTCTTCCACAGAGACAACAACCCACTATTCATCTGGGCAAAGAGGACGACAGTCTTATCCTAGAGGTCGAGGTCGTGGCCGCGGACGTGACCTTGGACGAGGTCGTGGTCGTGATTCCTCTACTGGTCGTTATCCTGCATGCATACACTGTAGTCGCATGAATCATCCGTCTGAATGTTGCTGGGCAACATTTGGCAGGCAACCTAGTGCTCATAACACTTATGATGATGAATCACATGATACGAACAATGATACAACTACTCATAGTACAGATGGACAACATACTCCATTCACTGCTTCTGAATATACTCGGCTGCGATAACTTCGAAATGATTCTGCTCCCTCAACAAAAGACACGACCGCATCTGCTGCTACTGCTAGCCTTGCCACTACATCAAGTACAGTAGCAAAACTCAGTTTCTGTTACCAAACATGCATGGATTATTGATTCTGGAGCTTCCACTCATCTAACGGGAGATGTAAGTCTATTCACCTCATCTCAACCCTCTACCTCTATAAAGAGCGTCCGTGTTGCCAATGGGTATCATTCTCCCGTTACTGCTGTTGGAACTATTGAATTCTCCAACAAACTTCGACTGACAGATGTGCATTGTGCTCCTGCTTTCCCGCTCAGTCTTTTATCTGTTCAGAAGCTATGCCGTGTGCTACATTGTCGTGTTATTTTTGATGAATTCTGCTGCTATTTTCAGGACATCCGGACGAGGCAGATTTTTGGTGGGGGACATGAGAGGAATGACCTATATTACCTCAACAGCCCTACCACTTCCAACTTTGCTGGCGCTACCTCCATCACTGAAGATCCCCTTCTATGGCATCTTCGTCTGGGACATCCTTCTGCCAAAGCTCTCTCTATGATGTTCCCTGAACTGTCTACGCTCAAACCTTTTGAGTGTGAAGCATGTCAGTTCGGAAAACATCATAGAGTTTCCTTTCCTGCTAGAACTGAGCCTCGTCGCATTATTCCTTTCTTCCTAATTCATTGTGATATTTGGGGACCCTGTCCGGTCAAAATCATTAGTGGTCATAAGTACTTTGCTGTTTTTGTGGATGACTACAGTCGCTTATCTTGGGTATTCTTGTTAAAAGAACATTCAGAAATTAATATCATTGTCTAGAACTTCTTTCATTATGTCAAAAATTTCTTCTCTACTACTATTAAAATCTTTCGTTCTGATAATGCTCTGGAATTTACTCAGAATGACTTGATAACCTTTTTTGCCTCCCAGGGAACCATACATCAAACATCTTGCCTATATACATCCCAACAAAATGGGGTTGCTGAAAGAAAACTGAGACACCTTCTTGATATTGCTCGATCCTTACTCACCCATATGAATGTTCCCAAGATATATTCGGGGGGACAATTTCAAGTCCCAACGGGCCTGCTTCTGTTTACAAAAAAGTGAAAGGTTATTGTGTTTGGGTTCAACAAGGCAGAGAAAGAAAGAGAGGAAGGCCAAACAAAAAAATAAAGGGGCCTGGTTTGCAAAAAAGAGAGAATTGGCTAGAAAAGGGGGGTGACTACAAAAAAAGAGAGAGTGATTTGTGCACAAAAATCGCATGGAAAAAGGGAAAAAGCGTGTTTTGTTTTCTCCCAACTTGATGATCCATGCACTTATTCTATGAAGTATGGGAGAAAGGGGAGTGAGAGAGGGCACATTCTTCTACTTGTGATGTATCTGCAAGACTTCTACTGCGTCCATCATCTTACTCATGACTCCTCAACAAAAGCAGTCTCTTTTCTCAGTTATGCATAGGGGATGCCCACTCTACTTATGATGTCCCCTCAATAAATGCAATCTCTTCTCTCGAGATATACACAGGGGACGACCATTCTACTTTTGATGTTCGACTTGAACATCAACTCCAGATGGACTTCTCTACCTGATGTCGTCTCAGACTTCAACTGCCCATCCACAACATTACAGACCGATACTCCAGACTACTACTGCTATTCGTCGTCTTCGCCAAGCATTAGCTATTTCGTCTGATGTCTTTAACCTACTTCTATTCTGCACTATACTTCTATGACTTTATTCCATGCACGACCTGGTTGTCGCGACGATTCTTCTACATGCATGACTTGATCGTGACGGACCTATCCTCATGCGATGTTTTCTACCACCATCGACTACTTCGAGCGAGTGTTTATCCTCATCTCTCTCAGATATATCACGTAAAGATACAACAACAACAACAATAAAGCCTTTTCCCACAATTAAGTAGGGTCGGCTACATGGATTCTTCGCCTCCACTCAGATCTATCTTGGGTCAATCTCGGGCTTATATCCAAAAAACTAAGATCCCTTCGTATAGTATCTTTTCAACACTTCTTGGGCCGTCCTCGCCCTCTCTTAGCCGGCTATATCAAGTAAAGATATGTTGTATATTTTCTTTTGTTACAAGCTAGAGCTGCGATATATCGAGTAAAGATATGCTGTATATTTCTTTTGATGAGGAGTGTTGGAAGTATGTAATAGAGGGGCTACCCTCAACACATTTTAACTCCCACATTTACTATTTTAGGGACTCGGTCTATCTACGGGGCTATATAAGAAGCCCCGCACCGCTTGTACTCATTGAGAGATTGCAATAGACGATCTGACGCTAGAGGCCTTCTCCTATGGTTTCGTCCCACTCCTCTCAGAGTAGGGTTCCACGTAAAACAAGATGTTTATGTTTGATTTTTTGTCTCTGATTATTGATTTTGCTGCCACATTCTTTATTTCAACATTTAGAAATGAGAGGTCAAACATTGTCTTCTGTACTTACATAAGGGGAAATCTTGCATCATGAAGGAGCTAGAAACAAGCAGTGTTATTTGTAAACATATATTATTCACTTATGTACTCTTTCGTTATTTCCAGTTCCTGTCGTACTCTTTATGTAATTTACCCATAGGCTACTCTCCTATATATGAGAGCCTAGGGCTGATGGAATAAACTAGTTCTTCTATTTTCCCAACATGGTATCAGAACGACGGTCCTAGACCGGAGTTCTTGAAACCCTAATCCTAACCCTAGCCCCACCCGCGTGCCTCCCTCTCTCTCTCTGCGCGCCGCCGACCCCCGTCTGCGTCGCTGGCCATGCGCCTTGTGCGCCCCGAGCTCTGTGCGCCTCGCCTGCGCTGAGCGCCGCCCCTCTTGCGCACCATCTGCGCCTAGGCGCACATCTCCAGCGTACCCTGTGCACCCCTCCAGTGCATCAGGCACACATCGCCAGTGCGCACGACTGCGCGCTACCTCGCGCATCTCGCGCAGCTCCAGTGCGCACGCCTGTGCGCTCTATCGCGCGGCATCTCGCGCACTCCCTGCGCCCGCTCGCGTGATCTCTCGCGCGCTTCCTGCGTTCCCTATCACGCGCTATCTGCTGTGCGTCCCTAAGTCGTGAATCAGCCCTGCACGATTTTGTTTCTAGCGCGCACAACTCTAAAGGAATGGGTTTGGTTGCTTGAAGTCTACACCTGCAACTAAACCCGTCTATGTCCATGTAGACGATCTTATCATCAGTCTACTATTCCAGTCTTTGGTTACAAGTATGTCTGAAAGCAAGGCAGATATCCCATCCATAGGTGCTTTTCGAGATCCAGCGCCGATTGTGAAGATGGATGGTTCAAACTATGAACTGTGGGCAATGCAGTTCATGAGTATGATGAAGTCAACCGGTAAGAAGCACATTCTTACTGAAAAAGAGCCTGCTGAGAAGACTGGAGTCAATGCCTCGTGGGAGACAGATGATGCATATGCTAAAGTATGGCTATCTGGAACTCTGACAATCGAGATTGCCAATGATATTCTCCATCAGCCCATAGCCAAAGATATGGGGGATATTCTAGCCGCCACATATTCACAAGCGAAGAATGAGACAAAGATTCTGCAACTCCAGCATGACATATTCACTATCAAGCAGAATGGACGTCCTCTACACTCACTGTACACATCTCTACGAGGGATGTTTGAGAAGCTGTATAGCTTCATGCCCCTGACAGCCACACCAGAGCAACAGAAGACCTACCGGAATGCTACTATGGTAGGAGTTTTTCTAGCCGCCCTTGATCCTGAGTATGAGGCAGCAAGGTCACAGATCTTGGCAGATTCTACTATTCCTCCTATGGAGGAAGCATTTCACAGGTTAAGCCGGATCACTGTTCCCTCTACGACTATGAATCAGACTGCTTCAGCCATGGCTGCCAACAAAGGTCGTGGATGTCACTATCATACCCGTAGCTGTGGCCCTCGTGGTAGAGGAGGCCGCGTTCGGCCAACATGTACCTATTGCCATCGCATCAGACATACTGAAGACTCATGCTACTCTAAGCATGGATTTTCTGCATCTGCACGAGTCGCTGAGCAGAAAGAGCCTTTGTCTGCTGCCTCTTTGGATCAACGCTTTGATGATCTTATTGCCCGTCTAAGGGGCATTATTCCTCCATCCGGCTCAGCACACACTACTGAGAGCCAGTCTGACGTTGCTTCATCCGCCTCTGCTTCTACCAGTGCATCAGGTAGCACACATGCATTTACTAGTAGTGGACCAGATACTTTAGCATGGATTATGGACTCTGGCGCCACACATCATCTATGTGGCGATCAAAGTTTACTTACATGGTACAGACAGATCCCTCCAGGTCGAACAATGGTCATTGCCAATGGCACACATTCCCCGATTACTGGTCAGTGGGAGATTAGACTGACGCCATCTATGCAGCTTAAGAATGTGTTACACGCACCTGATTTCTCAATGAATTTATTATCTATCAGCCAAATTACAAAGGATTTACAGTGTCGGGCGATTTTTGATCCATCTTCTCTTGTTTTTCAAGACATCCTTACGGGTAACGTGATTGGGCGTGGCTATGAGCAAGGGGGCCTCTATCGCCTCAGTCAGAATTCTTTTGCTGGAACCTCATCTCTACCTACTAGATCCGTCTCCCCGTTTCTATGGCATCTGCGCTTTGGGCATATACCGCTTCAGAAGTTGCATCGTGTGTTACCCCAGGTTTTGCCACACACATCTATCCAATGTGAGGCATGTCAGTTGGGAAAACATCATCGGTCTACTTTTCCAAGTCGTCCGTGTCAGAGTAGTACCTCCAAGTTTGAGTTATTTCACATTGATATCTGGGGTCCGAGTCATGTTCCTGATCATCAGGGACACAGGTTTTATATAGTTATTGTGGATGACTTCTCTCGTGTGTCATGGGTATTTTTGTTAAAGAATAAATCTGAAACATGGAATATTATTATTAATTTTCTCAATGAGATTCGTAATGTTTTTTCAGCATCTGTTAAAATTGTGAGAAGTGATAATGCCCTGGAATTGTGTACTCATGTCCTAGCCATTTATTTCTCATCAAAGGGGATTATCCACCAGACATCCTGTGCCTATACCTCCCAACAGAATGGGATTGCGGAAAGGAAATATCGTCACTTACTAGATGTCACCAGATCACTCCTTATACAGAGTCATGCTCCTCATTCTTACTGGGGTGACGCTGTTCTTACTGCATGTTACCTAATCAATCGTATCCCGTCATCTGTTCTAGGTGAAGAAATTCCGTTCTCCCTTATCTTCCCTGGAAAAGAGCTATTTTCTCTCACTCCTCGTGTGTTTGGCTCGGTTGCCCTTGTCCACCAGTTGTCTCGTGATACTGACAAGCTCTCTCCTAGGGCTGTCAAGTGTGTGTTCGTTGGGTACTCCAGAACTGAGAAGGGGTACAAGTGCTATGATCCATTGCGCAGGCAGTATCTTGTTAGCGCAGATGTCACATCTTTTGAATCTGTTATGTACTTTTCAGCATAAGGTGATCAATTGATACCTCCAGCTAATACTGATGCCATTTACATGTCACCACCACCACCACCACCATTACCACCATCACCACCACCACCACTAACAGAACCGTTACCATCGTCTGCACCTCCCATTACTATACCTGTTTCACCACTACCATATCATTACACCCGCAGGCCTGCGTCAACTCATGGTCATTGCTCATCACCGAGCTCGCCTAAGGTATGTTCTGAAGATATTATTATTGATGGATCTGACGATGTTTCTGAGCAGGATGTGTTACAGAGGACGAACGAGGATACAACTGATTTAGATGTTCCTATTGCTATACGAAAATCGAAAAGGAGTTGCGTGTCATATCCTTTAGCAGCTTCTGTGTCGTTTGATCGACTAACTGGAGATTTCAGGAACTTTGCAGTCGCATTGTCAGCAGTAGCTATTCCCCAGAATTACCAAGACGCTCCGAAGGATAGTAGGTGGCATCGAGCAATGGAGGAAGAAATGGCAGCACTCCAGTCTAGAGGAACGTGGAGTCTGGTTCCTATACCTACCGATGTGTCACCTGTGAGCTGCAAGTGGGTATTTACAGTCAAGCAGAATGCAGATGGCAATATTGACAGATACAAGGCTCGCCTTGTTGCTCGTGGCTTTACACAGACATACGGGGTGGACTATCTTGATACATTTTCGCCAGTGGCCTGCCATTCTACTCTACGGATTCTGCTGTCAGTTGCGGTTACTCGTGAATGGCCGCTTTATTAGTTAGATGTGAAGAATGCCTTCTTATACGGTGATCTACAGGAGGAAGTCTACATGCAACAACCACCTGGGTTTGCTGTCGAGGGGGAGTGTTCCAAGGTGTACATACTTCATAAGGCTATCTATGGCCTTAAACAGAGCCCCAGAGCGTGGTTTCAGAAGCTCTCAGATCTCTTTGAAAAACATGGATACAAACGTTCTAATGCTGATCATTCCTTGTTTGTACAAAAGACTTCCAGAGGCATTATTGCAATCATGGTCTATGTAGATGACATTTTAATTACAGGTGATGTACACCGAATAAAGGAGGCGAAAGAGATGCTGGAT
Source organism: Ottelia alismoides (assembly GCA_037367405.1). Lineage (NCBI taxonomy): Eukaryota > Viridiplantae > Streptophyta > Magnoliopsida > Alismatales > Hydrocharitaceae > Ottelia > Ottelia alismoides. The sequence goes on from JAZKJV010001275.1 coordinate 437,273, forward strand.
CGTGAATTTGTTACCAAGGACCTCGGTGTTCTTAGATATTTTCTGGGGCTGGAGTTCGCCAGAAATCCGTATGGGCTAGTAATGTCTCAGAGAAAGTATGTTACTGACCTGTTGAGTGAAACATGAATGCTTGGGTGCCGACCTGCTACTACACCAATGGACCCTAGTATGAAGCTATATGATGATGATACGGAGGAAGTGGACAGGAGACGATACAGAGAACTGGTGGGCAAACTTCTGTATGTCACTATCACTAGGCCCGATATATCCTTTGCAGCGAGTCGAGTGAGCCAGTTCATGGAGCAACCACGCCAGGTTCATATGGATGCCATACATTTGATACTCAGGTACCTCAAGTCATCTTTAGGTGCGGGTTTGCTGTTCAAGAAAGGCAAAGCGATCTCTATCTCAGCATGTGCAGATGCAGATTATGCAGGGTGTCCCAAGGACAGGAAGTCTACGTCAGGGTTTGATGTATATGTTGGAGATTCCCTAATCTCATGGAAGATGTCACGACCCGTCCCGCTAACCGGAACGTGCCGCGACAGAGATCTTTCTTCTTCTTTTATATATTTTTTTCCTCAAGTAAATATGTGGCAATCTCAAAAACATAACATCTTTGTATTTCAAGTTCACAACACCAAGAAGTGTATTACACAAGTTCTATCTATTACAACTTCTTACAAAATAACACAGATAGTATAAAAACAACGAAAAGCAAAAGACACCTCCTCCAAGTGTATCAGCGGTCCTTTCCCCTGCTATTCGTGATTCTGCTGATTTGTACATAATTTTAATATAAAGGGATGAGTCTAAACCCAATTATGAGCTTAGACCCAGTGAAAGGATCTCAAGCTTTTTACATATAGCTAAAATCTGAAATATGAGTATGATGACAAGAATTTATGCTGAATACTGTGAAATAGCTTGAAAGAGACTTTATGAAAGAAATTACATATAACAACATGCTAGTTTTGCAATTGAAAACTGAAATCACTTCAAAAGCAGATAAACTGAAACATAATCATTACTATCAAGCTGTTTGTACTAATCACCATTGTGGCTAATTTATTGACTCATGAACGCTGAAACAAAGCTAAGTCATACGCGTAGACGGTCCCAAAGACCAAAAACACCCTGCATACGGCCCAAAGCCTATATGTATACAGAATGCGGACCCAAAGTCCTCTTGATACCATATCTAATGGTTTGCCATATCTAATGGCGGTTTCAGGGTCATATCTAATGACATCACCATATCTAATGGCTAGTTCACGAATTGTATAAAAGAGCTACTGTGGTGCTTATCTTCTGATTCTGATCCTTTTCTTGTCACTAATAAACTGTAAACTTGCTAATTCATGCTCATAACAGCTTTAATTCATGATCATAAAACAATATGGCACAACATGCATATTCTTGTAACTGGAAACTATTAAGGACTTGAAAACCGATACATATTACATAATAACTGCACAAAACATATTTCTTATATAAAAAGCTCGAATCTAAGTAGTGAAACTTATGTTTCGTGTTCCACAAAGAATGAAATGCTTAAAAAACGTGCTATCATGATAAAACACCCGAAATGAAATCTGAAATACATTCCAAAGCCCTGATTTCTTATCAACTGCATGGTACTTGTAATTCATGCATAAAAGCTTTAGAAAACATGATTTCATACTTTCTATTCAAAACCATGCATAAAAGCTAAAGACTAGTGCTTTAAAATAGCGCTTGAGAATCCCTCACCTGATTGTTGTCTAACTTGAGTCCGAAACACCTTCTTTAGTGAAATCCCCCCTATAGCCGTCTTAGATTTGAGTACTACGGCTCGATGCGGACAGTACTTCGTTACGGCTTCAAAAACGCTCTCGATCACCGACAGGGCTTCGCCGTGCTCCTCTCGTGCTCCTCCCGCAAGCTCGGCGGCCTTGCGGCTCTAAGGTGGAGTGATGGATGTGAATGAAGTTAGGAGGACTATGGGGGGTCATGGGTATTTATAGGCCTCCTCTCCCTTTACATGTGTGACATGTGTCAACATGTAAGGGAGCTTCTAAGCCACATGTTACCTCTCTTCCATGTATGACGACACACCTGCCACATGTCTTATTCATGAGGAAACTTGTTGCCCAAGTAATAGATTTGGTTTATCCATGAGATAACTTGTTGTCCAAGCAAGGTTTGGCTTATCCATGAGATAACTTGCTGCCCAAGCAAGTGGTTTGGCTTCTAAACGAGATAACTTGTTGCCTAAGCAAGAGACTACACCATGACATGTGTTAGTCTTAGGATGACGAGACATGGCACTATTGAGTTTTTTGACACTTGTCCTGACTATATAACGACACGTGTCCCATGATTTCCTCTCCATGTGTCCTACTTTTGCTAATGATGCTTAATTATCACTAATGGTAGGTAATTAGCACTAATCATGCTTAATTAGTCTTAATGATGAAATCATGGCTAATGAGTATAAATATATGCAAATGATGCTTAATTATCAATAATGACGGGTAATTAGCACTAATCATGCTTAATTAGTCTTAATGATGTGATTATGGCTAATGAGTATAAATCTATGCTAATGACGCTTAATTATCACTAATGACGGTTAATTAGTACTAATCATGTTTAATTAGTCTTAATGATGTGATTATGGCTAATGAGTATAAATCTATGCTAATGATGCTTAATTATCACTAATGACGGGTAATTAGCACTAATCATGCTTAATTAGTCTTAATGATGTGATTATGGCTAATGAGTATAAATCTATGCTAATGACGCTTAATTATCACTAATGACGGTTAATTAGTACTAATCATGCTTAATTAATCTTAATGATGTGATTATGGCTAATGAGTATAAATCTATAACATTATGGGCACTATGCAAGTAGTGGCTTCTACTACTTATAAGGTACTACCACAATTCCAGATTACTAGATGTGGTACTATGTTTTGAGGTGCTACACAATTCAGAGAACCTTTTGAAATCCATTTTTATACAAGATGGTCTCTGATATAAACACAACAAGTTTCAATGCAATCATTGCATCAAGGCGAATCTATTGACCATGGTATCTGTAAAGTGTGAACACTATCAATCTACTATTTCCTTTAAACAACACTTGATAACATTCAAAGGCACAACGTACAAAACGCATATTACAGAAGAGCAAGAAGCAAACTGTGGTAGCAAGGTCTAGTGCTGAATCTGAATACAGGACTATGACTCAGGTTAGCACAGAAATGATGTGGGTAAAGGCTGTGCTTACAGATTTACATATAGAAGTTCCACTTCCTATGGCTTTAGAATGTGACAATCAGGCGGCCTTGTTCATTGCAAACAATCCAGCATTCCATGAACGAACCAAGCACATTGAAGTTGACTGTCACTTTATACGTGATATGATCCAGAAGGGATTCATTGCTACATCCCATGTCAGTTCAGAGAATCAAACTGCAGACATCTTTACCAAGGCATTACTACGAGGCCCGTTCCAGAAGTGTGCATCCAAGCTGAGCATGATTGATATCTATGCTCCATCTTGAGGGGGAGTGTAAACATATATTATTCACTTATGTACACTTTCGTTATTTCCAGTTCCTGCCGTACTCTTTATGTAATTTACCCATAGGCTACTCTCCTATATAAGAGAGCCTAGGGCTGATGGAATAAACAAATTCTTCTATTTTCCCAACATTATTTTGCTCAACTGCACCGATAGGATACAATGCGATAGCCCGAGAAACAATAGAGATGCATTGGATTCATATCGTGCTTATCGACCTTCACCTTTCGCTAGACGCAATGATGGAGTTGAGATGCAACAACATCGTTGCCATGCAAATATTAAATAACCCCATTTTTTATGAGAGAACAAACATGTAGAGGTTGATTGTCATCACCAAGGATCTCCCATAACGAAGACTTATACAGACTTTAAAAGCTCCTTCTGCAAGCCCGGTTGTAGGTATGATTACTTTGGAGGATATGCGTCACTTGTGTAAGATGGGTAAATGGATCTCTCCAGGATCCATTTACGACATCTAGTTGTTTAGTCCCACATCGACCGTCTGTGGGATGTGGAGGCTCAGTGAGGGCTATATAAGAAGCCTCTCCCCTATTGTAACAATTAAGAAAGTTGAATGCAACGTATGGCCCTTTGAGGCCTTCTCCCGTGGTTTCATCCCGCTCCTCAAGGAGTAAAGTTCCACATAAAAATCCCGTTGTTATTCAATGTTTTATTCTATTTCTCTGATCAAGCTTTCACATTCGTAGTTTCTAACACGACGTCAAAGTGGATTTGATTCTCGATGATTTTACGTTCTTAGTTTTGTTCGAGATTCGAGATTTAGATCTAGGGTTTTCTGTTGAAACCCTAATTCACGATTTGCTCAAGATTCGATTGTTTTGAATATTTGTTATTGAAGATTATCTATGGATTCGTTCAAGAACACATTCCAGGGTTTCTTGTGAAACCCTAATCTGCGCGCAAGTTTTTAAAGGTCGACTTCTATTGCCGAAATCTACAGCCTGTATTCATGATAGGTTTGGCGTTATGAAGAATTCAAATTCATGCACGATGGCCACGCAACATCTTCCTTCTGCAGTTCTTTAAAAAAATTATGGCGGCATCATCTCCAGTTTGCAGCAAGCAGCGACGACGCCACTCTCTTCTTCTCCTCCAGATGGCTCCACGCGGAGCCCTAGAAATCCTCCCATCCAGCGATGCTCTAAACCCCTTTCAATCTCGAAAGCTCCAGGCGGCAACCCCAACGCCGAAGGCCTCTCACGGGAGGAGACATCCATTACCCCTCACACATGCTCTCCTCCAACACAGAGGCAGGAATGGGTTCCCAACAGGGGAACCCTAGAGGTGGCAGCGACACAAACCCCTCCAGGCGCTCCTCCGACCTATTCAGGCGGAGATCTCCAAGTCCCAGGCGTCGCCGCCCATCTTCAAGTCACAATGGAGCTCCATCTCTTACCGGGGCATCTTTCCAGTCACGAACTCCCAACTTGGTCGACGCCATCGTTTTCCGACAAATATGGGAGAAAGGGAGAGTATTGTGTAGAGTTCTACATGCCATATTGTCAGATTCTCCAGATTCAGATTCTCCAGTCCAGAAGCCAAGCCAGATTTTTCCAGACTCTACAGTTTAGATATTCAGACTCGACGTTCAGATGTTTTGGAGTCTTCAGTTTGATGTGCACATGTTTGCCATCATTTTGTGTGATCCCCATCATTTGTTTTTTTGTCTCAGAGTTTTCATGTGATCCATAGCGACTCTAGAGTAGAAACCCCATTCCCTATGCCATGTGGGCTAGATTTTTCCTGTGGTATCATAGGGACTCCAGAGTAGAGGTCCCATTCTCTGATCCAATATGGGTGAGACCCAGTTCTCCGACGGTACTTTTTCAGACTCCATTCTCCAGTGATCATAGACTTCAACGAGAATGTCTCCACGACTTTTTCAGTTCAGCCCTTTAGAGACGGAGCAGATATCCACATAATGTGGCGGGCCAGAGTTCTCCAGCTGGAGACTCATTTCAGTTGCAGTGACTATGACATACGTAGTACAGAGCACATGCTCTCTGACGAGGAGATTCAGTTTAACTCACACTCCTACCCATTTGTTCTTCCTCACCTGCACTACATGAGAAGCAACGTCCTCTACAACAACCAACAATTGTGTTTGCGTTGAGTTGATATTGTCCATAGTGTCTTGTAGCGTGAGTTTGAAATTTCTTTCTATTTGTCCAAGCTGTGCATTGCATGCTCCAACTTGAGAGGGAGTGTTGGAGTATATGCGTCACTTGTGTAAGATGGGTAAATGGATCTCTCAGTATCCATTTATCACATCCAATTGTTTAGTCCCACATCGACTGTTTGTGGGATGTGGAGACTCAGTGAGGGCGATATAAGAAACCCCTCACCTTCTTGTAACAGTTGAAAAAGTTGAATGCAACCTATGACCCTTTGAAACCTTCTCCCGTGGTTTTATCCTGCTCCTTAAGGAGTATTTATCGTAATTGATTTGTGTCCTTGAAAATCGTCAGAGAGACGTGCTAGAGAAACATGGGAAGAAAGAGGGTGCATAGTGCATGCACGCCTCTTCTTCCGTAGAGCAATAGGGACATCCATGTTCTCATTATCCACAGAAACTGTATCATCCAATGCTTCCTGTATCTCAAGCTGCACACGCAAATCACCAGTGCCATTAGAAGAACTCAAATGCTCAGAACATACCTTTGGTGTGGTGGATGATGGAGGAGGCACATGAGCAGGCGATTGGCGCTGGTAAACCTGTGGAAAGAAAGTAGGCATAGCAGGTGGTGGAGGTGGTGAAGGAGGTGATGTTGGAGAAGAAGGTGGCGTCGGTGGTGTTGGTGGTGGAGGTGGTGGTGGTGACGGTGTAGTAGAGTCTGGAATAAACAAAATTGGAGATAGAGGCATATAGATCTCTTCTCCATTCTATGAAGGAATAAACTTGTCACCTATAGGAGAGAAATACATAATGGACTCAAAAAAGGTGACATCCACACTAATATAGTACCTTCGTCGAACATGGTCAAAACAACAATCACCCTTTTGGGTCTTAGAATACCCAACAAACACACACTTGACAGCTCTAGCAGAGAGCTTGTCAAGACCTGGAGACATCTGATGAATGAACGTAACAACCCCGAAAACACGAGGTTTAAGAGAGAAAAGATCCATCTCGGGAAATGCAATCGAGAATGGGATCTTCTCCCATAGAACCGAAGATGGCATACGATTTACCAGATAAAAAGGAGGCGATGTTTTCGTTCAGCCACCCCATTTTGTTGAGAAGTATACGCACAAGATGTTTGATGCACAATACTATAAGATCTAAGATATTGGGAAAGCAGATTGCTACAAAATTCAAGAGCGTTATCTGAGCATATAGACTTGACATTTGCTGAAAAAAACATTCCTTATTTCATTAATAAAGGACTGAATAACATGACCATCATCAGACTTGTTTTTAAGAAGAAAGACCCAAGACAACCTTGAAAACTCATCAACAACAACAAGATAGAACCTATGCCCGTGATGATCTGGGACACGGCTAGGATCCAAAATATCAAATGGATTAACTCAAAAAGACTATAATTGCTTCGACCCTGACGACTCTGGAATGTGGACCAATGATGCTTCCCAACCTACATGCCTCACACTGAAAGGTAGAGCGAGGAGAAATCTGTGGAAGAACATGACAAAACTTTTATGGAGGAAGATGACCAAAACGAAGATGCCACATATATGGAGAAACTGATCCAGTGCTAAGAATATAGGCACCAGCATAAGGCGATTGCACCAGTCTCAAGAGACCTCCTTGCTCACGGCCAGATCCAATCACCCTGCCTGTGAGAATGTCCTGAAACACAAGAGTAGAAGGGTCAAATATGGCACAACAATGTAAATCCTTGGTGATTTGACTAATTGATAATAGATTCATAGTAAATTCAGGAGCGTAAAGAACATTCTGAAGCCGCATTGCAGTAGTTAACTGCACCTCCCCCTTACTAGTAATAGGGGAGTGTATCCCATCTGCTATCACAACCGAATGTCCTGAAGAAGTCAGACTATAAGTACTGAACTGTCCTCTGTCACCGTAGAGATGATGGGATGCTCATCAATCCATAATCCATTCTGACAAATATGCCTTGTAACACCTAGTAAACGCATATGCTGTATTGAAATGGATGCTGATGCTGAGGCAGCTACCTCAGAGGATCCTGAAGGAGAGCTCGTTGACCCAGACGCAGGCATAATCTCTTTGAGCCGCACCACAAGGTCATACAATCTCTGATCAGGGACATATGCAGAATTGCCCACCTGCTGGATCTACTCTGCCACATGTGCTGAAGCTGGGAATCCATGCTTGGAATAACAAGTCTCCTCAGAATGTCCTGGCCTGTGACAATAAGTACAAGGCTGACGAGGGAGCTGGCTACCCCGTCCCTTGCCACGACCACCTCGACCACGAAATTGAGTAGGGTTTCCCCTACCACGGGATGCTGCCATGGCTGAGGATGTCTGGGTACCACCAGAAGATATGGAGAGCCTACTCAACCTGCGATAAGCCTCTTCCATCAGAGGTATAGTAGCATCTGTAAGAATATGTGCTCTAGCTACGTCATACTCAGGATCCAATGCCGCTAGAAAGACTCTCGTCATCACTGAATCCCTATAAGCCTTGAGTTGCTCTGTTGTGACGGTCATGGGGATGTACCCATGTAACTTCTCTAACATACCCCTTAGAGAAGTGTAAAGGGTATGGAGAGGACCACCATTCTGCTTCGAAGTGAAGATGCGCTGAAGTTGCAGAATCTTTGACTCATTTTTCGCCGGAGAATATGTAGCGGCGAGAATGTCCCATATAGCCTTTGCCGTGGGCTGACTCAAAATGTCATTGGCTATCTCCATGGATATCTTTCCAGAAAGCCATACACGTGCATATGCGTCGTCTGCCTTCCATGAGGCATTAACTCCAGTCTTGTCGACAGACTCCTCTAGTGTGAGGATATGCTTCTTGCCAATTTGCCATTACATTGCATTAGACTCATGAACTGCATGGCCCACCGTTCATAATTCGTTCCATCCATCTTTACAATCGATGTTGGACCTTTGAAAGCACCTAGAGATGGAATATCTGCTTTGTTGTCTGACATGATGACAACAATCTTGTAGAGATAGTTTCGAGTTTTGTTATCACTTTATATATCTTGTTGTTATTTCTTTATCTTATTTAGACGTCTCTGTAATTTACCCTTAAGGCCTCTCCCTATATAACAGAGCCTAGGGTTTTCCTGAATGAATTATCAAAGACTCATTTCCCAACATGGTATCAGAGCCGCCCTAGGGCTCTCCACACCCGCCGCCCTCTCCTCGGCGCCTCTCACGCCGCCGCCGCTCTCTCTCCGGTCCGATCTAGGGCTTCCGCTCCGCCCTAGATCTCCCTCCTAGCCGCCGCCAGCGGCCCCAGCCACCGCCCCAGCCACCGCCGAAGGCCACTAGGCGGCCCACCTGTCGCCTTTGGCCCCCACGCGGGCCCCAACCAAGTCCCGACGGCCCCCCCTGCCGCCTAAGGCCCCCAGCGGCCTCCAGCTCGTCCCGACGGCCCCCCCTCCTGCTCCCTTAGGCCCCCAGGCCGCCCCGGCGGTCCCATCTGCCGCCTGAAGCCTCCAGCCCAGCCGCGCAGCCGATCAGCGGTCCCCAGGCGGCACTCGCTAGCTGCTTCAAGGGCTGTAAGACTTCTTTGAGGCGTGCCCTAGACCTCTCTTCATCCGATATATGGATTTTAGTGCGTAAACGTCTACATACGTACTCAAATCCGATGCAGTTGGTGTAGACATTCATCACCGTGTCTATATACCCTTGTTCTTCTCCAAGCAGCATTATGTCAGAATCGAAAGTCGATTTGCCCTCCACCGACGCATTCAAAGGTCCTGCACCAATAGTGAAGATGGACGGGTCTAACTATGAGCTCTGGGCTATGCAGTTCATGAGCCTCATGAAGTCTAATGGTAAGAAGCACATTCTTACCGAGGATGAGCCTGCAGAGAAGACAGGGATCTATGCCTCATGGGAGGCTGATGACACCTACGCAAAGGTCTGGTTGTCTGGTACATTGACGATGGAGATTGCTAACGACGTACTCCATCAGCCCACTGCTAAGGCAATGTGGGATATTCTTGCTACTACATATTCGCAGGTGCGAAATGAGACAAAGATGTTGCAGCTTCAACATGACATTTTTACGATGAAGCAGGGCGGCAGACCTCTCCATTCTCTATACACATCCCTAAGAGGGATGTTCGAGAAGCTATACAGTACCATTCCTCTCACTGCTACTCCTGAACAACAGAAGACGTTTCGGAACGCCACCATGGTGGGTGTTCTACTTGCTGCTCTTGATCATGAGTACGATGCCGCCCGGTCCCAGATCCTAGCAGATGCAGTAATTCCTCCAGTGGAGGATGTCTACAGAAGGCTCAGTCACATTCCAGTTTCCTCCAGCTCTTCTACTCCACCCCCATCAGCGATGGCAGCCTCGCGTGGGAGAGGTGGACCGCCTTCTGGACGTGGTCGTGGACGTGGCCGTGGACCTCAGGGAAGAGGTGGCCGCTTCAGTCAGATGTGCTCCTATTGTCACCGAACTGGACACTCGGAGGAGACATGCTATTCTAAGCATGGGTTCCCAGCATAGGCACGTGTTGCAGAGCATTCACAGTCTCCATTACCGTCTAATGCAGATAATAGATTTGACGAACTTGTGGCCCGCCTCCGTGATATTATGCCACATTCATATGGTGATTCGTCTGGTGGTTCTTCAGATATTGCTGCCACAACCTCTGCCAGTTCATCAGCCGCTACTAGTACCTCAGGTAGATCAACTGCACTCACACCATCTCATGATATATCTGACTGGGTTATAGATTCCGGAGCCACACATCATCTCTGTCGAGATAGAGGTAGATTACAGGCCTACAGGGATATTCCTCCCGGCCGTTCAATGCAGATAGCAGATGGTACCCACTCACCCCTTGTTGGACAGGGGGAGGTCTTCCTATCCTCCACTATGCAGCTACAGAACATTCTACATGCTCCTGAGTTCTCAATGAATTTGCTGTCTATTAGTCAGATTACGAAGGATTTGAATTGTCGTGCTATATTTGACCCGTCTTCTCTCATTTTTCAGGACATACTCACGGGCAAGGTGATTGGCTGTGGCTCTGAGCAGAATGGTTTATATCGGCTGGTTCGAGAATCCTATGCTGGCGTCTCCTCTCACTTTGCTGGACCAGTCTCTCCTTACATTTGGCATCTCCGATTTGGTCACCTTCCGCTCCAGAAAATGCGCCATCTTCTGCCCCAGATCTCTCCTAGTTCGTCGTTTCGCTGTGAAACATGTCAGTTGGGAAAGCATCATAGGTCGAGCTTTCCAGGTCGTCAGAGTCGGAGCAGTAGCTCCCCATTTGAGTTGTTACATATAGATATATGGGGTCCGAGTCGTGTTCCCGATCATCAGGGGCATATGTTTTATCTTGTGGTAGTGGATGATTTTTCTCGTGTGTCATGGGTCTTTCTTTTGAAGAATAAATCTGAAGCAAGAGATGTGATCAAAAATTTGATTAACGAAGTGCAGAATGTTTTCTCTTCCTCAGTCAAATATGTTCGGACGGATAATGCCCTGGAATTTTGTACACGCTCTCTTTCTCAATTTCTTTCATCAAAGGGTATTATTCACCAAACCACTTGTGCCTATACATCCCAACAAAATGGTGTGGCGGAAAGAAAGCATCGCCATCTCTTGGATATTACTCGAACCCTGTTGATTCAGAGTTGTGCTCCTATTTCTTTCTGGGGCGATGCTGTCCTTACTGCATGTTATCTGGTCAATCGAATGCCATCCTCAGTCCTTGGTGAGAAGATACCCATCTCTCTTATTTTTCCAGACAAGGAGCTATTCTCACTACCTCTACGAGTTTTTGGTGCTGTGGCGTTCGTTCATCGTCTATTTCCTGGACTTGACAAGCTCTCTCCTAGAGCAGTCAAGTGCGTCTTTGTTGGTTATTCCAGAACCCAGAAGGGATACCAGTGTTATGATCCTACAACCAACAGGTACTTCGTGAGTGCTGATGTCACTTTCTTTGAATCGGTTATGTATTTGTCTCCTGCCGGTGACAGAATGGTACCATCCACTGCCACTGATGATATCTATGTTCCTCCACCACCTACATGGAGTTCGCGTGAGTCGTCCCCTGTGCCTGTTCCCATGCCAGCACCACCACCACCACCTCCACCTCCACCCATTCCACAGCCTATCATATCACCGTTTCCTAGATACTATACGCGTCGGTCAGGTCCTGCTCAGACTACAGATCAACCAATCACCACGCCTCAGGTATGTTCAGATGGCGTTACTACTGACGGGTCAGGTTCGGTACATGTGCATGAATCCTCAGTACAGGAAGACACAGATCATGATCTTAATGTTCCAATTGCTATTCGGAAGCAGAGGAGGCAATGTGCATCCTATCCATTTGCTTCACAGGTTTCCTTCCACCGGCTCACAGGTGATTTTCAGAAGTTTGCCACAACCTTGTCTTCTGTGGATATACCACAGACATACCAGGAAGCCTTGAAAAGTGATTGCTGGAGATTAGCTATGGAAGAAGAGATGAGGGCCTTGCAGTCCCGTGGCACATGGTCTTTGGTTCCTGCACCTCCTGATGCATCCGTTGTGAGCTGCAAATGGGTCTTCACAGTCAAATATCATGCATTTGGCACGATGGATAGGTACAAAGCACGCTTGGTCGCCCGTGGGTTTACACAAACATATGGCGTGGATTACATGGATACATTCTCTCCAGTGGCGAGACACTCGACCCTCCGTATTCTCCTATCCGTTGCTGTGGTCCGTGATTGGAGCATTTCTCAACTAGATGTCAAGAATGCCTTTCTGTACGGGGACTTACAGGAGGAAGTCTACATGCATCAGCCACCCGGGTTTACTGTTGAGGGGGACAAGCAGATGGTCTGTAGACTTCACAAGGCGATATATGGCCTCAAACAGAGTCCGAGAGCATGGTTCCAAAAGCTGTCCAATCTAATTGAGCACCAGGGATTCAAGAGGTCAAATGCCGATCACTCGTTGTTTGTTCAGAAGTCATCGGCAAGTACGGTCGTCATTATGGTCTATGTGGATGATATTCTTGTTACAAGAGACGATGTTCATGGCATAGAGAGGGCGAAGGCGTTCTAGGCCGTCAGTTCGTTACAAAGGATCTTGGAACCCTAAGATATTTTCTGGGGTTTGAATTTGCAAGGAATGCACATGGCTTGGTGATGACACAACGGAAGTACATTACAGACTTCCTGATTGAGACTGGCATGGATGGGTGCAAACCGTCAAGTATCCCCATGGATCCTAGCATGAAGTTGTATGATGGTGATACTGATGAAGTAGATAAGAGGAGATATAGAGAAATGGTGGGAAAACTCCTCTACATTACCATAACTCGTCCAGACATTGCATTTGCAGTTAGCAGGGTAAGTCAATTTAAGGAGCAGCCAAGACAGGTTCACATGGATGCTATACACATGATACTGAGGTACCTGAAGTCTTCTCCAGGGTCAGGGCTGCTATTCAGAAAGGGCACAGACTTATCCATCTCAGCGTGTGTAGACGCAGATTATGCAGGATGCCCTAAGGATAAAAAATCAACCTCAGGGTTCGCAGTGTTTGTTGGAGGCTCTCTGGTTTCTTGGAAAAGCAAGAAACAAACTATTGTGGCGAGGTCCAGTGCAGAATCCGAATATAGGGCCATGGCTCATGCCAGCACGGAAACGATGTGGGTTCGTTCCGTATTAAAAGATCTACATGTAGATGTGTCCCTACCTATGAAGCTTTAGTGTGACAATCATGCAGCATTGTTCATTGCCAACAATCCAGCTTTCCATGAGAGGACCAAGCATATTGAAGTTGACTGCCATTACACTAGGGACTTGATCCAGAGAGGATTGATTTCTACTGCACATGTGAGCTCAGGAGATCAGACTGCAAATGTATTCACCAAGCCACTGCTCAGAGGACCTTTTCAGAGATGTTCAACCAAGCTGAGCATGATAGACATCTATGCTTCAACTTGAGGGGGAGTGTAGAGATAGTTTCGAGTTTTGTTATCACTTTATATATCTTGTTGTTATTTCTTTATCTTATTTAGACGTCTCTGTAATTTACCCTGAAGGCCTCTCCCTATATAAGGGAGCCTAGGATTTTCCTGAAGAATTATCAAAGACTCATTTCCCAACAAATCTCTCAATACTGGAGTTGAAAACTAGACAAATAATGTCTACACAGACATATAGGAAGATGGTTGTGGGTGTAGACTCATATCATAACCACTTCCATTCTTTGAAGGCTCCTTTAGGTGGCTAGGGTGCTTTTAGACAATCAGGTCACACCTAGAAGACCAAGTGGGAGCCCTAGATGATGCCTGCAGTGGTACACGATGGAGCGTGGAGGCGCCTACCGCGCTAGGGCACTCGAGCACAGGGACGAGATCGCGCAGGAGTGCATGGTGGTGGTGAGAGCGCATAGGGGCGTAAGCGCGCAGGAGCGCACGAGGGTGCAAGCATGCAGGGGCGCGAGCGAGCGCGAGTGCACAGGGGCATGCGGAGGTGCGAGCGCTTCCGCGCAGGAGCGCGCAGATGCATGTGCAGAGGATCAGCCTACGACGGTGGCGCGCGTCTGCGCGTGGGGTTTTGGTGGGGACGGGTTCTAGGGCACAGGCTCCGATCTAGGACCGCCGCTCTGATACCACGTGGAAGTGTGAAAAATGAAAAGTTGTATTCCTTATAATGTTAGAGCCTTCTTATATAGGAGAAAGGCTCTACGGGAAAATTACATAACGTAGACAATAACGTAGACAGGAAAAACGAGAAAATACAAAATAAAGATAATAAGATATAAATATCTCAATAGAAACATTTGTCGATGATGTTTGTAAAACTTTCGACCGGGTTACTAAATTCCTACAATTGGTAGATAATGGTAGACAGTAGTTCTCACCAAATTTATGACAGTCTTCTCCAATTTTAGGTTTCAGACGCTAGTGAATTTTATTTAATTGCAACCATGTTCGTTTTTGTTTGTGTTATATTTACAAAAATTAACTGAGGGGCAATGTCGTTGTTGTGTTTTCAGTTTTCATGCAGCACAGGTTCTTCACTCTGCTGCTTCTTAATGCAATTTTATTACCCAAACTAGATGCTCCAATTTGATTGCTCCATAAATTGATACTGCCTTGATTGCTTTTTTGTGCATTTAGGTTTTATGTCAATGCCTGCCTGATTTCTAGTTACTGTTCCATTGTCTGGTCTTTCACCCACCTCATCCTTGTATTGGTGTTAAATAATTTTTACACATGTGAATAAATGATTTCATCACATTTTTCTCACTCGAAAAATCACCAAGTTCTCATCGATGGGTTCTAGTTTATAGCAGTTGATGCCTGGTGAATCTCTTAATGTAACCTAGGCACATCAACATCATCGCCACAACTCAGTTCTGGTTGTCTTTCTGGCTGTTGTATCTGCATTTTCTCTCTGCTGATAGTTTTTATAATATTTATTTTGCTACATTCTGAATCTCCATGTTATTGCTTGTAGTGCTTTCACGAAATCCTATAATTGAAATTGGGAAGTCGTTGGTGAACATGAAGTCGCTTACAAAAGTGAGTATTTTTTTTAATATGGACTTATATACATCTGTCCATAGAAAAGAGTATCCATATCTGAACTCCAAGATCTATTTCAGATTTCATTTTCGAATTGCAAAATTCAAGAAATTGGTTCGTCTTTTATTTCCTGTGAGGCATTGAAAGAGGCCAGATTTGCAAACAACGAGATAACGGTATGGATCAATCTAAAGTTTATTTCTTAATTATAAAATAATTAGATCTTCCATCTTGGATGGAGTTTTTGAATTTTGCTTCTCATGTTAGTTATCTTGGAAGTAAAAAAAACAGTAATAAATGTTTAGCTGCAGTTTGATTATGTTTAGTTCAAAATTTGCTTGGAAGACTACTAACCTTCGATTATTTTTTGGCTTTGCCAAAAAAAGAGTTAGTTATATTGCCGCTGTCTTGAAATTTTGACCAACCTAATCGTTTAATCTATTTCTTACCAAAAACCCAAAAAAGTGCACGGCCATTTCAAGTGCAATTATTCGTCATATAATATTTTAATTTCTTTCTTGAGGGCTAAGCAGCATTTTGTTGTTGTGTATGCCATTGAAGGAAGCATCCCAAGTGAAAAAGCTGGTTAATGGATATCATGGCATCAAATTTCAGCGAAATTTTGTCGAATTTCCCCGAAGTTTTCATTTTTCTAGGTCAACGAAATTGAATGCTACCTTATTTCTTTTTCCCGGATTTCGATGAAATATCGGTGAAATTTCAGCGGAATTTCATTGAAATTGCATGTGATTTCGATGAAATATAACAAAAAGAGAGAATCTACCCTTTGCTTTCATCGAAGTATGTCTATATCAATGGATTTTCACTTGTTTCTTTGCAGATTTGTTGAGTTCTTAGAGAGCTTTGTATTGTTTGATGAAGTTCCTTTAGCTAGTTCCAAAACTTTAGGTCTAAATCCAAACCAATCAGTTAGAAACAAGTTTCAAGAGTTAAATCCAAGTTATAGTTGTTTAGAGCTGAAGAGCTTGATTCTTGACATATATATTTTGTTTAGTAGTTATTAAAAGTGCCACGTCATTTTTGTACAAGAGGTGATTATCACAACTTTTGCTTCCAGTTTAGAAACCAATTCTGACTATAGGTAATGTATTGCTATTATATATCAACATATGTGATGGTAATGACGATAATACTACTTCAAAACTTATATTTTCACCTCTATTTTTCAAATAATTGTTGTTCTATTCTATTTATTGATTTAGGAACATTGAAAACCTTAATTTTTTAAATAAGAGAGAGTTTAAAGTCATATCCATGACTTTCGACGATTTCACGAAATTCTCCTTTTCTTTCAGACTTGGGCGAAACGAAATTGAAATTCAAAATCTAAGGCCTTGGAGGATATTACTTGTGGATGATTACCTTATATATCAAGGAGACTTAGTTTGGTGTTTGGAGGACATTATAGTTTTCAATCGTTAATTATTTTCATTTTAGAGTCATCTTCTAATATGAAGATGAAATCACCTAATTAAGGTTTTCTCATGATTTTTGAGCATCGGGTTGGTCACATGAGCCTACGTAAGCAAGTCAATACTGAGGGAGATATGAGTTGCCTTGTGTATACATGTGTGGTTCGATTCAAGGTTGCAAAATCAGTAGTTGGTATATGTTGGAATAAAGGGATAATTATTCATTCCAGAGAAACCTAGGCTCTCTTATATAGAGAAGGCCTATGGGTAAATTACATAAGATGGATAAAAGAAATCAAACATAACAGGAAAAGTACATAGACTATAGAAATATCTCTACACTCCCCCTCAAGATGGAGCATAGATATCAATCATGCTCAGCTTGGAAGAACACTTTTGGAGTGGCCCTCTGAGCAATGGCTTGGTAAAGATGTCTGCAATCTGCTCTCCTGAACTGACATGGGAAGTAAAAATCAAGCCCTTTTAAATCATATCTCTAGTATAGTGCCAGTCTAACTCAATATGCTTTGTTCTTTCATGAAATGCAGGATTATTAGCAATTAATAGCGCCGCTTGATTGTCACATTTAGTTGCATGGGTAGAGGTACATCTATATGCAAATCTAATACATGTCGAACCCACATCATCTCTGTACTTGCTTGTGCCATGGCCCTGTACTCAGATTCAACACTAGATCCAGCCACCACTGTTTGTTTCTTGTTTTTCCAAGAAACCAAAGAACTGCCAACAAACACTGCAAAACCTGAAGTAGATTTCCGATCTTTAGGGCATCCTGCATAATCCGCAAAGACATGCAGAAATAGAGATATTTGTTTCTTTCCTGAACAGTAGTCATGCACCTGGAGACGACTTTAAATATCTCAATATCATGTATATGGCATCCATATGTACTTGTCTGGGCTGTTCCATGAACTAACTCACCCGACTCACTGGAAAAGCGATGTCAGGTCTAGTGATAGTAATATAGAGAAGCTTTCCCACCATTTCTCTATATCTTCTCATGTCAACCTCATCTATATCATCATTATATAACTTCATGCTAGGATCCGACACTAGCTTGGTTAGTGCCCCGACACGAGCTTCTGTGGTTGGCTGCAAGTGGGTCTTTACATTGAAGAAGACAACGGTGTTGACTACTAGGATGCTAGACTTGTGGCACACGGATTCTCCCAGACATATGGGGTCCACTATCAGGACACTCTCTCCTATGGTACGTTACTCCACTCTATGAATCCTCCTTTTCGTTGGTGTGGTACAAGACTGGTTGCTGTCCCCACTTGATGCCAAGAATACCTTTTGTATAACAATCTGCATGATGATGTCTAAATGCAACAACCACCTAGGTTCGCTACTGAGGGTAGTGTCAGAAGATGCACATACTTCATAAGGCTATTTATGACCTTAAGTAGAGTTCCGGAGCAGGGCTATCGAATCTCTCGACTCTGATAGAGCAACATGGCTTCTAGAGATCTAATGCAGATCACTCGCTCTTTGTACATAAGAAGTCATGAGGTATTGGTGTCATTCTGGTCTATGTTGACAATATTAGTATTACATGCGATGATTTGAAGGGCATTATCAATCCCAAGTTCGGTGGACAATAGCATGGTTTAAAAAAACGCGCCTCGAGGCGCTGAGGCGGTCGAGGCGAAACGGGGCGTTGAGAAAACGCCCTGAGGCGACCGCCTCATACCCCTTGGCTGAGGCGTGCGCCTCAGATGCCTGAGGCGGTCGAGGCGAGGCGAGGCGCTGAAGCGGGGCGAGGCGCTAGGTGAGGCGTGAGGGCTTTTTCAAGTATTTTTTTAAAGGAAAAAATTATTCCTATTCATATTTTCATATGTTTATAAAGGTCTTGTTGTTGAGTATATATTTATGCAAGATGAATGCCTAATATTGACCTCTTTGACCTCTTTCACATTCATATTTACCATTAACATGCCAAATTATTTCAGTGAACTCTTACTATTACATCCTTAAACATATAAAAAACTGTATACGAATTTGAATACTCATATAAGAAACAAATTTGGGCCCCCCCTAGCCCCCCCAGGCTCGCTGACCGGGCAGCGAGACCCCCGTACTGGTAGGGTATGGTGGCACAGGAAGGATATCAGACCATTCTTCATTTGAGTGCAGTAGAACATATAGTTAGTATTCAAATCATATGATTCATATCAACAACTTGGATATCTATAATGACAACTATAGCCAATCCTCTTTAGATAAAAATTTTAGCAATAGTTACAGCCAATGATTTCCTTTTGATTGGGTAGAAATTCAGTAGAAAGGTTTATGGCATTGACATATTCTTTTTTCATGCTCTTATCTTCATAATATCATCATATATTACATTGTTACATACTATATGTTTGTCAGATTATATTATTTCACCAATAAATATATTTATTATATATTTTATAATTATTTTTCTATACAAACTGAGGCTTACGCCTCGATCGCCTCGAGGCTACGCCTCGCCTCGCTTCCAGGGAAAACGCCTCGTTCCGCCTTTCGTTTTTTCGAACCTTGGACAATAGTTTGTCACCGAGGATGTTGATGAATTGCGATATTTTCTTAGCCTTGAATTTGCTAGAAATTAGAGGTGACTTGTGATGACTCAGACGAAGTACGTCACCGATCTCCCCCTAGAAACTGGGATGGTAGGTTGTAGACCTATCACTACACCCAGAGTTTCCGTCATGAAGCAATATGATGATGATACAGACGAGGTAGATAAAATGAGATACATGGAGCTTGTTAGGAAGCTCCATGCCTGACATATCATTTGTAGTGAGCAAAGTTAGATAGCTTATGGAGCAACCATATCAAGTTTACATGGATGCTGTCTCCATGATCCTAAAGTACCTTAAGTATTCAACATGTACATGGTTACTCTTATGCAAAGATACATCTTTTAAGATCAGAACTTCTATAGATGCGGACTATGTAGGATAGGGGTGGACGTTTGGGCGGGTTTGGGTTAAATAATTCAGGTTGGGTTCGGTTTAGGTTAAGAAAGTGGCCACCCATGACCCAATTGAATTAAATTGGGTGAAGTTATTTGGGTTATGGGTTTGGGCCGATCGGTTTGGGTCAAAACCAAACTTCATATGGCATCTATGACGAAAAAATCAAAACTAGGTAGGCATTCAAATGTAAAACTGATGTAATGTAACAAATATATTCCTTAGTCTCAAGTTTGTAGGATTAATTTTTTTGAATGTATGTAGTAAGTAGGGTGATATCATTTTGAATTAATATAAAATTATGGGTTGCTTAGACTTTTAGTTTGGGTTATTTGGGTAACCCAACCAAAAATCGAATAAATATTATGGTTTGGGTCTAATGTGACTCAAAATCAATAATCCATTCCATTTCAACTAATTTTCGAAGGTTTGGGTGGATTATTTGGATGGAACCAAAAAATGCCCAACCCTAATGTTGGATTCCCAAAAGATAGCAAATCAATCTCTGAATTTGCAGTGTTTATCAAGAGGCCTCACTGGTCTTCTTGAAAGGAAGAAGCAAACAATTATTGCTAGATTCAGTGTTGAATCAGAATACATGCCATGGTGCAAGGAAGCTGAGATGATGTGGAGTCATATCTATTCTGATTGACCTAGCTATTGATACACCTTTTCTCATGTAGCTACTATGAGACAATCATATTGCATTGTTCATTGCCAACATCCCTGCATTCCATGAGAGGACCAAACACATTAAGGTGGATTGCTACTGCACTAGAGAAATGATACAAAAGGGTTTCATCTCTACATCCCATGTCAACTCAAGGGACTAGACCACTGACATATTCACAAAGGCTCTAGCCAGTGAGTGTTCTACAAGTATTCTTTTGAGCAGGGTCTGAAATATCGCGATATATCGACGATATATGGTTGGTATACCGGTATCGCTGGGTTGAGGGTTTCAATGTTCCCTCTTCTTTTGGTTTCTCGGATACCGCCAATATGGTCCGATATATCGACGATATATCAGGGTGTCGGCGATATATCACCGATAATGGGTATCTGGCAATAGTAAAGTTGCCCCAAGTGGGTGATATCACCAAAATTTGGGCGAGATTCACTCTTGTTTTGCCAGAACTGCAACAAAACTGCCTCTTTCAAGTTCGCCCAAGCCTTTCGTTCTTTTTTTTGATGTAAATTACTAGATCTCCATTTTGATGATGATTGAATGGAATTCTTTAGGGGTTTTGTTCCTATTGGTTAGGTATTTGCATGGTCTTGAGTTTTTTTTCCAAAGATTTGGATTATTTTGTGACATATAACAAGAATATATTTGGGGTTTTTGAGTT
The DNA here is from genome assembly GCA_037367405.1 of Ottelia alismoides. NCBI lineage: Eukaryota > Viridiplantae > Streptophyta > Magnoliopsida > Alismatales > Hydrocharitaceae > Ottelia > Ottelia alismoides. The sequence continues at coordinate 458,324 of JAZKJV010001275.1, forward strand.
TTATTGTGAAATCAAGTTGAGTTTTCAAAGGAGAAACTCATATATCATGTTCTACACATAGAAATCAAGATTTTAAGAACTTTTTTGTTAATCAAATATTTATACATAATTAATTTTGTGAATTAAACCTATATTCAATTGTCGTGTTTTTGTCTCTCATGCCTAGGTTTTCTCTAAATTAGTCACCTCAACTCTACATCTACGATGTTTTTTCTTAGAAATCGAAACATAAAAACCTAGATAGTATGTTAGCCACTAAATATTCAAGACTGTGTATTTAGCTTGTTAAAAATTATAAATATAATAAATCTGAAAATTAAAATAAAAAATAAGTAGCAAATAATTGACTGTTCTCATTGTATGTCTCATGAATGTTTGTTCTTTAATTTCTTCGGATGTTTCGGTAATCAACATCATGAACTTATACTCTGGATTGAGATCTAATGGTTCTGAGCATCATAGGGCAATGAGAAGATTGGTTGGAGGTATGCTATCGCTCCGGATGGCAACAAATCGAAACCGCAATGCAACTTCTGTAGGAAGAGGTTGGGAGTCGAGGGAATTACGAGGTTGAACCACCGTTTTGTTGTCTACAATAAGAATGTTGCCAAGGGTACCTGTTGTCCCGAAGATGTGAGGGTCTCAATGATGTCTACATTGGACGGGAAAAAGGATAATGAGATTAGAGAGGTCAAGAAGGGATGAGGAATTCAAGGAGTTAATATTCGAGAAAGAGTTCAATGTCCACTCTGATTCATATGATGATGACTTTTCTACCTCGCTAATATCCAGACCACAACTGAGAGGATGGCATATAAAAGGGCAACACCGGAATCTCTGAGGAGCGAGTTCGAGAGGTGAGAACTCGGTGGTATCCAAGGTGGCTTCTATGTACCAGTAGCCGTGTAAGTAGTTCTAGAGGTGCACCGGTATCGCCACCAACCAAAAAACACAAGGGGAAGGGAGTCAATCGTTCTTGACGAGGAACGTATCCATGCAATACAAGCCAAACAAGGATCCGAGGTAGAAGACAGTGAAGGGTATGTTTACATATGCTAGGGAGAGAGGGTAAGACCATCAACAAGCTCTTTTTTTGGGGAAAGCATTCCCGTGAACATTACTAGTGGATCATTTTTGTAGCATGCCATCAAAGAGATCCCCAGCGTGAGAACGAGAATGAAGGCTCCCACTCCTTACGAGATAATGAACAAGTATCTCGACATGAAGGAAGAGATGAACGAGCACATCACCGAGCTGAGGAGGAGATGGACATAGTACATGGTGACATTGATGTGCTATGGTTTGACGAGCTTCACGAGGAAGCACACCATCAACTTCCTCGTATACTGTGACTGGAAGATGGTTTTTTTTGAAATCCATTGATGCGTCCGTTCACGTGAAGAACCACAAGTACCTGTTGTGGTTGTTGAAGGACATCATCAAGGATGTTGGGAAGGAGAACATTGTCGAGATTGTTACGGAAAATGAGAGCAAATTCAAGTAAGCTGGTGAAATGATAATGACTTCTAGTTGCTACGGCATTTTTTGGACGCCGTGTGCTACATATTGTATTGATTTGATCATGGAGGACTTCAACAAGAGGAGGTTGGTGTAATATGTGGTGGAACAAGTTCGGACAATCACCACCTTCATTTGCAACCATTCTAAAGTGGTGGCTTTGATGAGGCAGATGTGCAATAATGAACTAGTCATGCCTAGCATCACATGCTCTGCAACCAATTTTATAGCGTTGCAAATCCTTAAAGAAGCCGACCATACTTAATTGTCGGAAAAAAGGCTTTATTGTTGTGTGCAAAGCCTTAAACAACACAAGATAGGATTGAAAATGTGATGCCAAGATGAATGGTTCGAGATATCTGAAGCTCGGACAAAAAGATGAAGAAAGTGGAGACATTGATTAATGATCTTCACTTCTGGATTAGGGAAGATAATGGATCTGGTTGTGTGCGCATTGCGGATCATGGATGGCTATAAAACGCCAGCCATGGGAGTAATCTACGAGGCAATGCACTGCATAAGAGAGGTCAGAGAAGTGGTTGTGAAATGATATAAGGCTTGGTTGGACATCGTAGACGAGTGTTGGTCCAAAATGATCTCACATCCTCTTCATAAGGATTTTATGTAATAAATCTATTCTTTATTTTTTGAGAGCACTTTCGCTTGATTAAAATATGAGAATTATGTATGCTTGTGCGCATCTTATTACTTCAATTCCAAGTACCTTTACAAGCACAATCTTGGTACAAATATTGACCTCATAGCAGTTATCCAAATTGTGGTGGAGAAGCTCATAAAATATAAGAAAATGCAAAATGTGCATGAATGAGATAATTTGGAGTCGACTTACGTTTCTAAGTAGTCTGACAAAATATTCAATGGAAGTATTATGTGACATTTTATGACTTCAAACAATGTGCGGGTCAAGTTGTTTAGGGATGCTTTGGGGTCCTTCGGTAGAAGTACCGCGGTCAATGGATAGGGCAATACTCTTCCTGATAAGAATGCAAAAATCCATCGATTTTGACGTGAAATTACTATTTATTATTATTGATTTATCTCCTTTAGGTTTTCCGCAACCGAATAGTGGTTACTGTACGGGATTGAAGCTCCCAACCTACGAAGGTTGGCAGTAAAAGTCTTGTCTCAAACGGCATCTGCTAGGGGTTGTGAGAGTGTTTGGAGTACATTCAACATGATTTATTCAAAGAGACGGAACATGTTGGGAGAACAAAAGCTCCCTAATCTTATTTACGTACGCTACAACTTAACGCTAAAGATGAAGCATGCAAGAGAGGGGCATGATAGAGATGACTATACATATTCTATCGATCTTACATATATTTTCAAAATGCACGATGATGATGTAAATAAAGACGCTTTCCAAGAGTGGATGCATTCTAATGGTGCTCCATTGCTCGATCAACCAAGAGGACGACCGAATCAGAACATATCCAACAATGGGAGCTGACATTGGTGACTACATGGCAAGATCCGTCCAGATGACGGATCCTCTTGGATGGTTGGAATTTGATGCAATTGTTGTTGATGTTCTCTCCCCTAGTTCTAAATCCAAATCCAGATCGAAAGATAACAACAAAGATGATGATGATGCCGTTGACGATGGTGGTGGATATGGTGATGGGAAATACATTAAGGGGAGTAAACAAGGGGTGATCGTGGACTACATGATTGAAGATACGAGGAAGGGTTCCACACAGGTCGTGAATATATGGAGCGATAGACAAACACACATGGGCAATTTTATCCCAAGTCTGAGTTTGGGACCTCCAGAGCTTATTGATTACGAAGGATATGGATGTGGCCATCGTCCTACAGGCAACTACATGGATGATTTGATATCATTTGTAGGTTCCTTGAGCTGCATGGACATGTGCAACTCATATCGTGGAGCAACACCAAGTTACCTGGACAGATATGGATCACATAATGGGAGATCATTTGGCGTCTTCTCAAAATACTTTAGTACTCCTTCTGTACCTCCTCCTCCTCTCCAGGAGCAAGCACCTCTATCGTATGGTTACAACGAGTATGGATACAACAACTACAAAGATGAAAACTATCAAGATAGCTAACCTGTTCAGAGCCAATGAGCTATTTTGGTAGTGATAGTTATGATATCTTTCCCGATTACTACACGGTAGTGCCTCCTCCGCAGAGGTCGTTTCCCACTCCGTTGTCATCATCTCGAGATTCTCAAGCTAGTACTTCGCAGCCTCGTAGTGCCACTCGTGACATCTGATTTAACGCATCTTATCCTTGTCTTGGGACACTGCTAGGCATCGTTGACCATCAATATAGGCAATATGTGATGGATTACAAGTTCATGTACTCGTACATGACATGAGATAATCACTGCGAGTTAATTGAGTCAGCGATGGCTACGAGAGATGACATGGAAGGTGGAGCAATATGGATGCACCACACAACTCTTGGTTTTGATCTCATGTCCATGTAATATCTTTTATTGCATTACATATTGCCATTTATTTTTGTAAATAGATGCATCTTTACTTGCTGTAAGCCTATAATTAATTCTTTAATTCACTAAAACCTTGTCACACATGTTATTTCTATGAATGAAATATTGTCTCATTAAGTCATTATCTACATTTTAGAATCAAATGTCTCATCTATAATGCCTTTCACTGTCTTCCACGAATAAAAGATGTGTTGTAAGTGTTGTTAACTTAGCTATTTTGTTTCCATTTCCAATATATATCAGTCACCAATCAATATTAATAATGATATGCTCGATATGATCGATATGTGCGATGTAAGGGTCATAGATGATCGATATGTGTGATATAAGTATATATTTATAAGTTATTTACTGTTTTAAGAATTTTGATGAACTCCATTTCCAATATCTATCACTCAACAATCCGCATTAACAATGATATATTCTATATAACTGATATGCGCGATATAGGGGGTATAGATGAACGATATGTGTGATATAAGTGTGTATTTGTAAGTTATTTATTGCTTAATAAAGTGGTTGATCTTACTTTGCGAAAAAGTGAAAAAATAGCTTTTTTGAGCCATTTCCGAGATTTCCACCAATATCGTCGATGTAGCCCAATATATTTTGATATATCCTTTTTCGAGCAAACCGATATGATATCCATATAGATATTTTGAACCTTGCTTCCAAGATTAGCATGATAGATATCTATGCTCTAGGCTGATGGGGAGCATTGTAGGAAATAGTATTTATACAACCCTTATTTTCTTTTTATGTAATTTCCCATTGGCTATTTACCCATGGGGTTTCTCCTCTATTTAAAGGGGCCCTATGGCCACAGAATAAACAAGTCATTCATTTTCTTATCACATAATATGTGGGAGACTAGGCAGCAGAAGTCGGTCACATGCAGTGAGGTACAATATGCATGATGCGAGGGGATGCAGAAGTTTGTAGCAGCCTAGCAGGAGAAGGGAAAAAAGTTGAATGGTGGTCAGAGCATGGAGGTCCTGGGTGTTATACCCTATATTACCTTGTGGAAAGAAAGAAGAGACCTTACTCTAATAACTTGTCAAATGAAGAACGGAATTGCTTATTCCAAAACCCTGACCTTTTTGATGTAGAGGACATATAAAAAAGAGTTCCCTTGGGGATAGGAAAAACTAATAGAAACATCAATAGGACTCCATCATCAATTATTATACAGTTTTATACGTTGCTTCTTTCATCTTAGTCTTCTTTTTTTTTGGCGTACAATCTGTTTGGTATTTTTTATGCATTTTTTTGCATCTATATATACTTACCTATCTAATGTTGTTTCCAATTTCAGACAATACCGAATCAGATCGTCAAAAATTCAAAGCTTCAGCTTCTTGATCTAGGAAAAAATGCAATCAGCCGTTGGTCAGATTTAAAGGTTAATTCCAAGTATAATATATTTTATGCCATAGGTTATTAGTGTGTGCTACATTCAAGGAGAAAAGTATAGTAACCGATTGTTTCTTGTGCAGGTTCTTTCTGAATTGCACAACCTAAGAAATCTTAATTTACAAGGAAATCCTATTGCAGACAAGGATAAGATAGTAAAAAAGGTGAAGTCTCTCTCTCTATCGAGTTTACATGTTAATGCGTCATTGCTTGCATCTTTATATTGTAAGTTGGTTATTTTAATGCCTTAATGTGAAGCTTCTATTTGATTTAAAATTTCTTTTATATAACTGAATGCAACATACTAGAGCAAGTAAGTATGTTATATAACGGCTTTAAATACTGACATCGATGTCACTTCACCAAGGTCAGGCATACGAAATTTCTAGTACTTCTCAAATGTGTAAATAGCACAGTTTTACTATTATCTTTGGTGGGGGTTTGGGTAAGAGAAGTTGAGATGTACTTTCATTATGTTAACACATTTTATAGAATATTGTATCTTACAATACACGTTACTTCAGTTATTGCATTATTTAATGAGAAATGAATTAAATTTGTTGAGAGAATTCTGTACCTTTGTCTTTATTTATATTTCTCTAGTTTTTCCGTCTTCTTTATGTAATTTCTCCTCAGAGCCTTTCTCCTATATAAGAGGGTTTTAGGGCTACGTGGAATGCAACTTTTCTTTTCACACCTTCTACATGGTATCAGAGTGATGATCATAAACCGGAGCTTGTGACCTAACCCTAGCCCCTCCCTACCAAAAACTGCACCGCCTCTCTTCGCGGGTAGATGCCGCCCCCTCTCGCGGGTGGCCGCACGGGGCGTCGCCCCCGTCGCGGGCCACCACTCCTTCAAGGGCCGCTGCCGCCCCTCGCGGGCCTCTCGTGGACCGCCGCCCCTCTCGGGCTACCGACGCCTCTTGCGGGCCTCCTTGCAGGCCGCCACCCCTCTTGCTGTTGCCACTCATCTCGGTTTAAGTCCGCTCTTCGGCCTCTAGGGTGTGGCATGATCATCTAAAAACACCTTAGTCACTCAAAGGCATCTTCAAAAAATGGAAGAGGTTGTGGTATGAGTCTACACTCACAACCATCTTCCCATATGCCAGTGTAGATGCAAGTCTTATTTGTTGCAGTCCCAGTCTTGGTGATAGTTGTCATCATGGTTGACAACAAAGCTGGTGTTCCATCCCTAGGGGCCTTCAAAGGTCCATCCCCCATCGTCAAGATGGATGGAACAAACTAAGAACTGTGGGCCATGCAGTTCATGAGTCTGATGCAGTGTAATGGCAAGAAGCACATCCTCACGGTAGAGGAGCCAAGTGACAAGACTAGGATAAATGCCTCATGGGAGGCAGACGATGCCTATGCACGTGTATGGCTATCTGGGAGACTGGGACTGTGTCTATAGAGATAATGAATGATATATCGATCCAGCCTACTACAAAGGCTATGTGGGACATTCTCGCTGCGACATACTCTCCATCGAAGAATGAGCCGAAGATACTGCAGCTCCAACATGATATCTTTACGTCGAAGCAGAATGGTCGACCCCTTCATACCCTCTACACTTCTTTGAGGGTCATGTTTGAGAAGCTATACAGCTACATTCCCTTGACTGGTATGCCAGAGCAACTCAAGGCTTACAGAGACTCCGCGATGACTGGAGTCTTTCTAGCGGCCCTTGATCAGTTGATCCTGAATATGACTCAGCTCGCGCCCAGATTCTTACAGATGCTACCATACCTCCAATGGAGGAGGCATATCGCAGACTGAGTAGGCTATCTATATCCTCTGATGGTAATATGCAGTCTCATACAGCATCAGCAATGGCTGCATCTCGTGGTAGGGGGAACCGTACTTCGTATCGTTGTAGGGGAGGATCTAACCGTGGCAGAGGAGGAGGCGACAGACCCCGTCAGCCGTGCACCTTTTACCACAGGACTGGCCACTCTGAGGGAACCTGCTATTCAAAGCATGGGTTTCCTGCTTATGCTATAGTTGCAGAACATACTCAACATGTTGGGAGTCCTCCTGTTGCTGATCAGAGATTTGACGAGCTTGTGGCTAGACTCAGGAAGATCGTGCCTACTCCTGGACCATCCAGCTCTCCCTCAGGATCCTCAGAGGTAGTTGCCTCTACTGCTGCATCTTCATGAGGTATAGTATATGCCTTTACTAGTTGTCACAAGGCAGATTTGTCAGAATGGATTATGGACTCAGGTGAATCCCATCACCTCTATGGTGATAGAAGTCAGTTTAGTGCTTTCAGTCCAACCCAGCCCATGCGGTCTGTTGTGATAGAAGATGGAACACATTCTCCCATTACTGGTCCGGGGGAAGTACAACTAACTCCTGCAATGAGACTTCAGAATGTTCTTTATGCTCCTGAGTTTTCAATGAATTTATTATTTATTAGTCAAATCACCAAGGACTTGCATTGTCGTGCCATTTTTGATCCGTCTGCTCTTGTGTTTCAGGACATTCTAACAGGCATGGTAATTGGTTCTGGCTATGAGCAAGGAGGTCTCTACAGACTAGTGCAATCTCCTTATGCAGCGTTTCTTCCATTCACATTGGGTCTGCTTCTCCTTACATGTGGCATCTCTATTTTGGCCATCTTCCTCTGCAAAAAGCTGTGCCTCGTTCTTCCACATATTTCCCCTCGCTTTACCTTTCAATGCGAGGCTTGCCAGCTTGGGAAGCATCATCGGTCTACATTCCAGAGTCATCAGGGTCGAAGTAGTCATGATCTGTTTAAATTAGTTCATTTTGATATTTGGGGTTCCAGTCGTGTCCCTGATCATCAGAGGCAGAGATTTTATCTCGTTGCCGTTGATGGGTTTTCAAGGTTGTCATGGGTTTTTCTTCTTAAAAACAAGTTTGATGCGGGCCTTGTTATTCAGTCCTTCATAAATGAAATAAAGAACATTTTTTCAGAAAAAATCAGGTATATACGTTCTGACAATGCCCTGGAGTTTTGTACTAACCAGCTTGCCACATTTCTTGCGTCTCATGGTATTGTCCATTAAACATCTTATGCATATACTTCCCAACAGAATGGGGTGGCTGAAAGAAAACACCGCCGTCTTCTGGACGTTACAAGGCCTCTTTTGATTCAGAGCCGTGCTCCTCATTCATACTGGGGCGATGCGATTCTAACTGCTTGTTACCTTGTTAATCGTATGCCCTCTTCAGTTCCAGGAGAAAAGATTCCGTTCTTGATTGCGTTTCCGAGACGGATCTTTTCTCTCTCACACCTCGAGTATTTGGTTCAGTGGCTTTTGTTCATAAGATGTCCCCTGGTATTGACGAGCTCTCTCCTAGAGTTGTCAAATGTGTGTTTGTTGGGTACTCGAAGACCCAAAAGGGATATCGTTGCTTCGACCCTGTTCGACGAAGGTACTATGGTAGTGCTGATGTAACCTTTTTTGAGTCTATTATGTACTTCTCTCCTACAGGTGACAAGCTCATTTCTTATGAAAATGGGGAAGAGGTCTATATGCCTCTACCTTCGATCTCTACTCTACCATCATCAGCACCTCCTCCTCCATCACCTCCTACGTCTCCTCCACTACCGCCACCTCCTCCACCTCCATTCTTTCCTTAGGTTTATCAGCGTCGACCTCGTGTTCATGTGCCTCACCAATCATCCAGCACACCCGAGGTATGTTATGAACATTTGAGTTCTTCTAATGGCAATGGTGATTTGCGTGTACAACGTGAGGTGCAGGATGACCAAGATGCTACTTCTCCGATGAGTACTGAAAATCTAGATGTGCATATTGCTCTACGGAAGCAGAAGCGTGCATGCACGATGCATCCTCTTGCTTCCCATGTGTCACTGAATCGCCTTTCTGAGGACTTTTAGAAGTTCGTTCTGGGGCTGTCAGCAGTGGAGATACCATGTTCTTAACAGGAGGCTCTGCAGAGTAATCAATGGTGTCTAGCCATGGAAGAGGAGATGTCCGCTTTACAATCTTGAGGTACACGGAGTGTTGTGCAGGCTCTTCCAGGTGCGTCTATTATTGCCAGAAAGTGGGTATTCACTGTGAAGCACCGTGCTGATGGTACAGTTGACAGATATAAGGTCAGATTGGTTGCTCGTGGGTTCACCCAAATGTACGAGGTGGACTATCATGATACTTTTTCACCAGTTTTACGTCACTTCACGTCGCGGATTCTTATTGCAGTTCCTGTGGTAAGTGACTGACCGCTTTTCCAGTTGGATATGAAAAATGCCTTCTTGTATGGTAATCTGCAGGAAGAAGTTTACATGCAGCAACCAGCGGGGTTTGCTGCTGAGGTGGAGTCTAGTATGGTGTTTCGACTTCACAAGGCCATATATGGCCTCAAACAGTGCCCGAGGGCTTGGTTTCTAAGCTCTCAGAGTTGATTGAACAAAATGGTTTTGTCAGATCTATTGTAGATCATTCTCTTTTTGTTAAGAGAACCCAACAAGGTACGGTTGCTGTTCTGGTTTATGTTGATGAGATTGTTGTTGTTGGTAGTGATGAACAGGGTATTCACCCAGTTAAGGATTTCCTTGGACGACAGTTTGTGACCAAGGATCTTAGCAAGTTACGTTATTTTCTTGGCTTCGAGTTTGCACGCAATCAACATGGTATGATTATGACGTAAATGGAGTATGTTACTGATCTTCTAGCTGAGACAGGTATGACAGGATGCAGACCTGCTACTACACCAATGGATCCTAATGCTAGACTCTATGATGACTCTGAGGAGATAGATACGAGATGATATAGGGAGCTGGTAGGAAAGTTGTTATATGTTACTATTACCAGGCATGACATATCGTTTGCTGTGAGCAGAGTTAGCCAGTTCATGGAGCCACCTAGACAAGTTCATATGGATACAGTTTGTATGATCTTAAGATATCTGAAATCTTCTCCAGGTGCAGGTCTACTTTTCAGAAGAGACACGTCACTCTCAGTTACTGGATGTGCAGACGCATATTATGCTGGGTGTCTCGAGGACAGGAAGTCCACTTCAGGCTTCACTGTGTTCGTTGGTAGCTCATTGGTCTCATGGAAGAATAAGAAACAGACTGTAGTTGCTCAATCCCACGCTGAATTAGAATATAGGGCTATGGCCCAAGGGAGCACAGAAATGATGTGGGTCAAGTCCGTTCTGACTGATCTTGCAATTGAGGTGCCTCTTCCAATGCACCACAAATGTGATAATCAAGCATCTCTATTCATAGCTAATAATCCAGCCTTCCATGAGAGAACAAAGCACATCGAAGTTGATTGTCATTATACCCGTGACTTGATCCAAAAGGGGTTTATTTCCACCTCCCATGTTGCTTCGGGAGAACATATTACAGACATGTTTACCAAGGCTCTCGCGAGGTGTCCTTTCCACCGTTGTTGTTCCAAGCTGAGCATGATAGATGCATATGCTCCAACTTGGGGGGAGGGGGGAGGGAGTGTTGAGAGAATTTTATATCTTTGTCTTTATTTATATTTCTCTAGTTTTTCTAGTCTTCTTTATGTAATTTCTCCCTAGAGCCTTTCTCCTATATAAGAGGATTCTAGGGCTACGTGGAATACAACTTTTCTTTTCACACCTTATATAGAACTAAAAGTAGAAAGGTAAGCTTTTAAACTTATATTCATTTAGAAATTGACAGTACAGAATTCATCGTTATAACTTAGAGCATCTTATAAATTTATAAATAACTGTTTAACAATCATATTAAAAGGTCGAGATTAACTTATATTGGTGAAAACTCTCCATGTAATACACCGACATTAAGGAATAACATATGATTAATAAACAAAAAATGTGGATTGGATCAAATCATTATCAAAAAATGTGAATTATATTGGTTTTATAATTCTATTGGATCGGATCGGCTTGAAACTTTTCAAATCTGTTAAAATATGGATTTGATTAGATCATTATCAAAATCCGATTCGTTAATTCCTAAGCATATATTTATATACATAAATATATATACTATCTATTTGCACAAATTTCCAATTTCTTTTAAGACCATAATCAATGTATTTATCTCATTTTTGGTGGATACAAGTCCTTCCACCACCCTCTCTTCTCTCTTGAAATCCAATGCTAAATCCTAAAAATATAAAATATAACTAACTTTTAAAGTTGTAAATCCTATTCGGTTATTCCCCTCCTAGTTCCCTCTTCCTCTCATTTCAATCTCGACCGCAAATATTCCGCTATCACTTACCTCTCCCCCTCTATTCATTTCAATGACATCCCCTTCCTGCACAATGCTGTCCACCTAAAGTCATGGTTTCAGATTTCGTGAAATTTCGTCGAAATTTCGACGAAATTTCGGTTTCGACAAGGAACCGAAATCTTTAACGAAATGACGATATGAGGGCAGTTTTCGATCATTTCTTCTCAAATGGTGGTTGATATGGGCGAAATGTCGTCGAAATTTCGACGAAATTTCGTATCGACAGGGTATCGATATGATATCCGAAACCGATTAAACCCTTGCCTAAAGTACATCGATGTTACCCCTCCTTTGTAATGCCCCTCCCATCTCCCACAAAGTTACCTCCCTCCTACGTAATGCCATTTGCCCTAAGTGCACTGTAACTCGTTTGAATATATTGGGTTGGACAGTTATCGGATACATTCATTTGTTATTCTTGGCCCTTTTGCTTCTTACATTTTTCTTATTCTGGGTTGTAATATTATCTCATGGATAAAACTGTATTAGCTACATGTTCAGATGCATCATGCATATCTAGGAGTAAATAAACATTATTTAAATTCTTTTCTTTTTGAAATTGATATATGAATTCGATTTATATTTTTCAAAAAATTGCATATTCTGATTATAGGTATTATATAGCAAACAAATTCCATTTTAAATAAGAGGCATGCTATCTAACTAATGGCCTATGTTTAAGCTGATTTTGACTTGGATACTCAATCAAGTATGAATCTTTTATGATTCTCATATTCTAATGATATATTGTAGTGCCTCGAAGGGTATTCTTGGGAGTGGTTTGGTTTTGGCATAGCTTAACAGTCTAAATTAATCTCAGACTTTGTTAATATTAGTTTAAAGAGATCACATTTTTATCATCTAACTTGTCTTCGTATCCTTGTTAGGTAACTTGTATTGTTCTTATTTGAATCATGTATCAGAAATACACAACAAAACAATAACAAAGCCTTTTCCCACAATCATATGTCAGAAATCATTTGCAAAAAAAACATACTAAGCACCATTTATAGAAAGAACCTTCAATTTCAAATTCAATATAATCATTTAGCTTGATTATATGGCCTTCAACTTTTTATAGTTCATCAACTTTAATTTGATTATGGAGTCTTTAATTATTATTTTCTTTGCATCTATCCATATTATCTATTTCAAGTTATAATTCAAATATCGAGGACTAGTGTGCTATAAAGTAAACACATCTGAGCGAAAATATGTAAGTATAAAAAATCCAATCTAATCCGATCCAATCTGTAATCCGATGGATTGGATTGGTTTGGATTCAAATATTTGACAAATTAGATTTGATTGGAAAATTTTATATCTGTTAAGATCTGATTGGATACAGATTAAGCTAAAATATGATCCAATCCAATCCACATGTACCCCTTGGCAATGCTGTCCCCATATTGGTCCCCATTTGACCAGTGAGAGTGCTACAACTGCTCGAAGTCTTGGGAGAAGGTATTGTAAGAGAATGTAATAGGTGGGTAATTGGATCTCACCAAGATCCAATTACTCCACTCATGTTTAGTCCCACATGGATGAGCGGTGGGACTCCAGACTGTCTGTAAGGCTATATAAGGAGCCTCACACCCCTCGTACTCATTGAGAATTCTAATAGAATATCCGCCCCTTTGAGGGCTTCTCCCGTGATTTCATCCCGCTCCTTAGGGAGTAGGGTTCCACGTAAATCTTTGTTCTTCATGTTTATCTTTCTTATTTTATCGATTCCGCTTCCGCTTCTTTGATTTCAACATGGTATCAGAGCGGATCGATTCTCGAGGAGTTTTATGTTCATTATTTATTTATTCGAGATTCAGTTATCATATACGTTGTTCATTGTTATCGAAGATCATTATTTTTAAGATTCGATTATTGTTTGGAGATCTGTACAAGTTTTGGTTCCAGATTTCTAGGGTTTTCTGTAACCCTAGATCCATAGTTCGAGGCCGCATCTCGGGCCACCTCTTCTCTCGCATGCGCAGGCGGCGTGGTAGCAAAACTCCATCTCTCCTGGCGCATCCGCAGCAACATCTCCTGGTCAAATCTCCATCAAGTCCTCTAGGCGCTGCTCCAAAATCTCCAGGCGCCTCTCCTTCGATCTCCAGGCGTATCTCCAGCGGCGACTCCTCCTCGCAAGTAAAATGTTCCCCAGCCCTAGCACGAGCCGCTACGCAAGAGCTTTCCCAAGTGGACCCTCCATGTCCAGGCGGTGGATCTCCTCAAAAGGCACGATCTGGTCGCGACTCCCTCCAGGCGGAATCGCCTTCAGTTTCAGACTCCAGATCCCCGCCTCCTCGCGCTCCTCCTCGAGTCGCAACTCATCCCAGGCGGGACCCCCTCGCAGGCAACATCTCTCTACTCGCAAGGCGGGCTCGACGACATCCCCCAGATCTCACATGCTCAACTCCTTCCTCGCACGATCGTCCGGCCCGCAGCCCTCGCAAGTCTTCCCTTCGATCCTCCAAGCGGCTCCACCCAGGTGCCGCCCCTCCCCCAGGCACGACGACACCCCAAGCATTGGTGCCATTCCTTCCAAGCGAACGCTCCAGGCAGCGTTGGCGATGGCGCGCGAGCTCTGCCATCGCAGCAGCTCTAAGTAGCTGGGCCCCATCGGGGCGACGCCTCTCTCGCGAAGGGTTCGACACATGGAACCCTAAATAGAAGTGTGGGCCTTGTGGGCCGATTAAAAAATGAGAGAGGTAGATAAAAAACAGGAAAGATCGGCTGTTTAAAAAATGAGAGAAGGGGAGAAAAAAAGGGCAGTGCAGTTTTTTTTTAAAAAATGATTTCAAAAAAATGTGACGACTGTTAAAAAAATGGAAATAGCCAAAAAAAGAGGGAAAAACTTTTGCAAAAAAAACTTAAAAAAGAAGAAGAAGAGGAAAAGCCGTAAAAAAAGTTGAACGGCTTGAAGAAAAATAATGAAGGAAATGAAATGATGCGAAAAAATGTATGTTTTGGTCTCTCCCAACTTGATCAATACTCTTATTCTATCAAGTATGGGAGAAAGGGGGAGTCGGAATTAAATTCTTCAGGACATCTCCACGTCCACGACTGACAGACCATCACTCCAGCTTTCTACAGATCATTCGTCTTCATCGAGCATCAACTTCTTCGTCGAGGCGTATACTTTTTCTTTTACGACCCAATCAGTTCCCCGCGCTAGGCTTTTTTCTATAGCGATTCTTCTACAGGCACGACAGAGATATGTTCCGGTGACCTGATATCGCAGCGGTTCTATAGGCATGACAGAGGTACGTTCCGATGACCTGAAAGCTGTAGACCCGTCCTCGTGCTTTGTCCTCTACCGGCAGCGAACATGTGTTCTTGTGATGTATCGTGTGAAGATGTGTTGTGTATTTTCTTTTTGTTGCAAGCTGTAGCTTTCTCAGCCCCAGCTTGAGGGGGAGTGTTAGAGAATGTAATAGGTGGGTAATTGGATCGCACCAAGATCCAATTACCCCATTTATGTTTAGTCCCACATGGATGAGCGTTAGGACTCCGAACTGTCTGTGAGGCTATATAAGGATCCACACACCCCCTGTTCTCACTGAGAATTCTAATAGAATATCCAACCCTTTGAGGGCTTCTCCTGTGGTTTCATCCCGCTCCTTAGGGAGTAGGGTTCCACGTAAATCTCTATTCTTCATCTTTATCTTTCTTATTTTATCGATTCCGCTTCCGCTTCTCTGATTTCAACATGAATAATATCCTATCTTCTTCATTTTACAACCATGTTGAGTATATTTTTAGGGGTTTATTTATCTTGCAGATTCTTGTGTTTTTTTGAAGGGATTTCATGTATTTTGAGATACTATACAGATTTGTCCGGGGTTTTGAAAATTTGATGGA
Organism: Ottelia alismoides; assembly: GCA_037367405.1. Lineage (NCBI taxonomy): Eukaryota > Viridiplantae > Streptophyta > Magnoliopsida > Alismatales > Hydrocharitaceae > Ottelia > Ottelia alismoides. Next base: position 473,850 of record JAZKJV010001275.1, read on the forward strand.
TTTCTTCAAGATTATTAGCTCAACTCTAGATTTAAGTTGATTTCTCTTACAAATTGTGACATAGTTTGGATATCATATTAAGCACTATTAATCGATGACTTTATGTATTTTAATAACTATAAATTAGTAAATCCGAAAATTAAACCTAAGAAGTTAGTAGCAATTAATCGATGATTCAAATTGCGTATTTCATGTGTATATTATAGGATGCATATAGATGGTACCATGCACTCATGTTTAGTCCCACATCGTCAAGTGATGGGACTTAGTCATATTTGTGGGGCTATACAAAGAGCCCCACACCCATTGCATTCATTGAGAGAGTTGAATAGAAGAATCGATGCTTTAATAGAAGAATCGATGCTTTGAGGCATTCTCCTGTGGTATCATCTCGCTCCTTAGGGGGTTGGGTTCCACTTTGAATAATAGTGTTCATATTCTTTTGTTGCTTTGATTATCTATTTACTTCTGTTAGAAAATAGATATACAGAAGCAAAATGATAAACAAAGCATGAAGAAGAAATATAAAACATGAACTCAGAGATTCTACGTGGAACCCTACTCCCTAAGGAGCGTGATGAAGCCGCAGAAGAATGCCTCAAAGGGCCATATGTGTCTACTGACTTTCTCTCGGAATACGATGGGTGTGGGGGTCTATATATAACCCCCACTGAGTCTCCACATCCCACAGACGGTAGATGTAGGACTGAACTCTGGATTGGGTAAATGGATCCTGGAGAGATCCATTTATCCATCTCTCTCATAAGTGACGCATACAACTTATACTCCAACACTCCCCCTCAAGCTAGAGCTTGAAATGCTCAGTTTGGACAAACAGAAAGAAATCTCAACTCAGGCCACACAACACTACCGAAAATATCAACTCAACGCGCACAACTGTCGGCGGATGTCGAGGATGTTGCTTCTCATGCCATGTAGGTGAGGAGGATGAATGGGCTGGAGTGTGAGACAACTGAATCTCCTCGTCGGAGAGCATGTGTTCTGTACTGTGCCTTTTAGAGTCACTGCAATTGAAGAATGAGTCTCTACATGGAGAACTCTGACCCGCCACAACATGTGGACAACTGCTCCATCTCTGAAAGGACCGAAAAGAGCATCGGTAATTATCCATACGTAGATCTCTGATGATGGGTCTCTCTCATAGGGACCTCGAAGTGGGTTCTCTCATAGGAACCTCGAAAGGATCTCGTACTGGAGTTCACGATCGCTTGATAATGGAGTCTGAAGAAGTCCCCTCGTCGGAGAACTGGGTCTCTCCCGTCTAGCACAGAGAATGGTACTCTACTCTGGAGTCCCTATGAAACACATGAAATCCCTAGCCAACATGGCATAGGGAATGGTACTCTACTCTAGTGTTCCTATGGATCGCATTAAAACTTTTTCCGAAACACAAAAGATGGGGACCACAAACAATGATGGCAAACGTGTGCATGTTTGAAAAGACCGCATACACGTACGTGTCTGAAACTGAGGACTCGGAACTAATCGTCGAGTCTGAACATCTGAACTGTAGAGTCTGATCATCTGACTGGTCTGAATCTGGAATCTGGATATGGAATCGACCTGTGACTACATAATACTCCCCCTTTCTCCCATACTAGTCAGAATATATGTCATCGATTATGTTGGGAGAAGACAAGAAAATGGGGAGAAAACATGAATCATTCATTTTTTGCAAATATTCCATTCATCATTTTTTAATAGCCGTCACCTTTTTGTTTTTGTTTTTTTAAGTTGTTCGTATATTATTTTTTTATCGGCTTTCCCTTTTTTTCTCAATAAGCCGTCCATTTTTTTCACAAAATTTCTTGCGTATGACTTTCTTTGTACGGGCCTTTTGCAAAAGTTTTTTTCTCGGCCCAACTTTGGGCCCAAATATCTCTTCCTTTCCTTTTTTTAACTCACAGTCTAACTGAGCCCTCCTCCTCATTTCTTCTCTTTTTTTCTTGGTTGAACCGTCGGCCAACTTGGGCATAATACATTTTTATTAAAGAATGGGCCATTGGACCCTTCTCTCATCCGCCACTAGGGTTCCTTGGGAACCCTCTCTTACAAAGACATGCTTCCCCTGCTGGGGCTATAAGCAGATGAGCCGCCACCGCCTGTGCTGTTTGAAGAAGATGCGCCGAAGGGATCGATCGAGATGCTGCTCGCGATGGTGATGCTGCACGCGATGGAGGAGTTCTTGGAACCGTTGGGCAACACCTTCAAGGAAAGGGCGATGCCTTAAAGGAGGGGACCACCGCCTGCAGACATGGAGAGCACGTCGCCTCTGGTTGCGGGAGAAGGAGGTACCGTGGCGGCACCGTCTGGATCGTCTGGAGGGGCGACGCGATCACCGCACGAAGCTGCTTAGTGGGTTGCTCGTGAGAGGCACCACCTCTTCTAGGACTTGGAGGAGGGAGGTGTGCGGCTTTGGGAGCGCGCAACGAAGACTGGAGAGGCATGAAGAAGGGAGTTCACGATGTCCGCCTGGATCTACTTCTTTGGGGGGGCGGTGTTGCATCGCCAAGGAGTCTCGAGATTGCTGCTTGGGGAGGCCTGATCGCCGTCGAGATGGTGTGGAGCCCTCTCTTCCGGCTACGGATATGCCAGGAGATGCACCAGGAAACACAAGACTTGAAAGGAACCTCTGCTGCATAGAGGTAGGCCTGTTGGGAATGTGATGCCTCCGCCTCGAGGCACGCAAGGCTGCTGAAGGAGATGCGGCTGTCGGATGCGGCCTGGAGGGTCCCTGTGGACCGGAGATGGAACCTATTAACATATATTATTTACTTATGTACTCTTTAGTTATTTCCAGTTCCTGCCGTACTCTTTATGTAATTTACCCATAGGCTACTCTCCTATATAAGAGAGCCTAGGGCTGATGGAATAAACTTACTCTTTTATTTTCCCAACATGGTATCAGAGCGACGGTCCTAGACCGGAGTTCTTGAAACCCTAACCCTAGCCCCACCGTCGAGCCCCTCTCTCTCTCTCCTCACGACGCCGCCGGCGGTGCCTCTCGAAGCCCTCTGCGCCTGCGCACGTCGCCTGCTGCGCCTGCGCATGTAGCCTTCGCGCGCGCGTCCTGTGCGCCTTGCGTCGCCCTGCGCATCGCGCGCCTTCTGCGCCTCCTGCGCACGTCGCCCTGCGCCTGCGCATCCTTGTGTGCACCCTTAAGCCGTAATTCAGCCCTACACGCATTTCTAGCGCGCACACCTCCAAAGGAATGAGTTTGGTTGCTTGAAGTCTACACATGTAACTAAACCCATCTATGTCCGTGTAGACAATCTTATTCTCAGTCTACTACTCCAGTCTTTGGTTACAAGTATGTCAGAAAGCAAGGCAGATATCCCATCTGTAGGCGCATTCCGAGGTCCATCGCCAATTGTGAAGATGGATGGTTCGAACTATGAACTGTGGGCAATGCAGTTCATGAGTATGATGAAGTCAACCGGTAAGAAACACATTCGTACTGAAGAAGAGCCTGCTGAGAAGACTGGAGTTAATGCCTCGTGGGACGCAGATGATGCATATACCAAAGTATGGCTATCTGGAACTCTGGCAATCGAATTTGCCAATGATATTCTTCATCAGCCCACATCCAAAGATATGTGGGACATTCTAGCCGCCACATATTCTCAAGCGAAGAATGAGACAAAGATTCTGCAGCTCCAGCATGACATATTCACTATCAAGCAGAATGGACGTCCTCTACACTCACTGTACACATCCCTACGAGGGATGTTCGAGAAGCTGTATAGCTTTATGCCCTTGACAGCCACACCAGAGCAACAGAAGACCTACCGGAATGCTACTATGGTAGGAGTTTTTCTCGCTGCCCTTGACCCTGAGTATGAGGCAGCACGGTCTCAGATCTTGGCAGACTCTACTATTCCTCCTATAGAGGAAGCCTTTCACAGGTTGAGCCGGATCACTGTACCCTCTACGGCGACGAATCAGGCTACCTCAGCCATGGCAACCAACAAAGGTCGTGGAGGTCTCCATTATACACGTAGCTGTGGTCCTCGTGGTAGAGGAGGCCGTACTCGGCCAACATGTACCTACTGCCATCGCACCGGACATACTGAAGACACATGCTACTCCAAGCATGGATTTCCTGCATCTGCTCGAGTTGCTGAGCAGATAGAACCTCCATCTGCTGCCTCTTTGGATCAGCGATTTGATGATCTTGTTGCCCGTCTAAGGGGCATTGTTCCTCCATCCGGCCCAGCACACACTACTGAGAGCTAGCTTGACGTTGCTGCATCCGCCTCTGCTTCTACCAGTGCATCAGGTAGCACACGTGCATTTACTAGTAGTGGATCAGATACCTTAGCATGGATTATGGACTCTGACACCAAACATCATCTATGTGGTGATCAAAGTCTACTTACAGGGTACAGACAGATCCCTCCAGGACGAACAATGGTCATTGCCAATGGCACACATTCCCCGATTACTGGTCAAGGGGAGATTAGACTGACTCCTTATATGCAGCTCAAGAATGTGTTACACACCCCTGGTTTTTCAATGAATTTATTATCTATCAGCCAAATTACAAAGGATTTACAATGTCGGGCAATTTTTGATTCATCTTCACTTGTTTTTCAGGACATCCTTACGGGCAACGTGATTGGGCGTGGCTATGAGCAAGGAGGCCTCTATCGCATGTGTCAGACTTCTTTTGCTGGAACCTCATCTCTACCTACTGGACCCGTCTCTCCTCTGCTATGGCATCTGCACTTTGGACATCTGCCGCTTCAGAAGTTGCGTCGTGTTTTACCCCAGGTTTTTGCCTCACACATCTATCCAATGTGAGGCGTGTGAGTTGGGAAAGCATCATCGGTATACCTTTCCCAGTCGTCAGTGTCGGAGTAGTACCTCCAAGTTTGAGTTATTTCATATTGATATCTGGGGTCCGAGTCGTGTTCCTGATCATCAGGGACACATGTTTTATATAGTTATTGTGGATGACTTCTCTCGTGTGTCATGGGTATTTTTGTTAAAGAATAAATCTGAAGCAGGGAATATTATTATCAATTTTCTTAATGAGATCCGCAATGTTTTCTCTGCATCTGTTAAAATTGTGTGAAGTGACATTGCCCTGGAGATGTGTACTCATGCCCTAGCTAGTTATTTCTCATCCAAAGGGATTATCCACCAGACATCCTGTGCCTTTACCTCCCATTGTCCCAACAGAATGGGATTGCTGAAAGGAAACATCGTCATTTACTAGATGTCACAGGTCACTCCTTATACAGAGTCACGCTCCTCATTCTTACTGGGGTGACGCTGTTCTTACTGCATGTTACCTGATCAATCGTATGCCGCCATCTGTTCTAGGTGAAGAAATTCCGTTCTCCCTTATCTTCCCAGAAAAAGAGCTATTTTCTCTCACCCCTCGTGTGTTTGGCTCGATCGCCTTTGTCCACCAGTTGTCTCTTGGTACTGACAAGCTCTCTCCTAGGGCTGTCAAGTGTGTGTTCGTTGGGTACTCCAGAACTCAGAAGGGGTACAAGTGCTATGATCCATTACGCAGGCGGTATCTTGTTAGCACAGATGTCACAATTTTTGAAACCGTTATGTATTTTTCAGCACCAGGTGATCAGTTGATACCTCCAGCTAATACTGGTGCCATTTACATGTCACCACCACCACCACCATAACCACCACCACCATCACCACCTTCACCACTACCAGAACCGTTACCATCTTCTGTACCTCCCATTACTATACCTGTTTCACCACTACCGTATCATTACACCCGCCGGCCTGCCTCAGCTCATAGTCATTGCTCATCACCGAGCTCGCCTAAGAGGTATGCTCTGAAGATATTATTATTGATGGATCTGATGATCTTTTTGAGCAGGATGTGTTACAGAGGACAGACGAGGATACAGCTGACTTAGATGTTCCTATTGCTATACGCAAATCGAAAAGGAGTTGTGCGCCATATCCTTTAGTAGCTTCTGTGTCGTTTGATCGACTAACTGGCGATTTCAGGAACTTTGCAGTCGCATTGTCAGCGGTAGATATTCCTCTGAATTACCAAGACGCTCTGAAGGATAGTAGGTGGCGTCGAGCGATGGAGGAAGAAATGGCAGCTCTCCAGTCTAGAGGAACGTGGAGTTTGGTTCCTATACCTGCTGATGTGTCACCCGTGAGCTGCAAGTGGGTATTTACAGTCAAGCAGAATGCAGATGGCAGTATTGACAGATACAAGGCTCGCCTTGTTGCTCGTGGCTTTACACAAACATACGGGGTGGACTACCTTGATACTTTTTCTCCAGTGGCCCGCCATTCTACTCTACGGATTCTGCTGTCAGTTGCGGTTACTCGTGAGTGGCCTCTTTATCAGTTGGATGTGAAGAATGCCTTCTTATATGGTGATCTACATGAGGAAGTCTACATGCAACAGCCACCTGGGTTTACTGTTGAGGGGGAGTGTTCCAAGGTGTGCATATTTCATAAGGCTATCTATGGCCTTAAACAGAGCCCCAGAGCATGGTTTCAGAAGCTCTCAGATCTCTTCGAAAAACAGGAAATGTTCTAATGCTGATCATTCCTTGTTTGTACAAAAGACTTCCAGAGGCACTATTGCAATCATGGTTTATGTAGATGACATCTTAATTACAGATGATGATATACAAGAAATAAAGGGGGCAAAAGAGATGCTGGGTTATGAATTTGTGGCCAAGGACCTCGGAGTTCTTAGATATTTTCTGGGGCTGGAATTTGCCAGAAACCCGTATGGGCTAGTAATGTCTCAGAGAAAGTATGTCACTAATCTGTTGGGTGAAACAAGAATGCTTGGTTGCCGACCTGCTACCACACCAATGGACCCTAGTATGAAGCTATATGATGATGATACGGAAGAGGTGGATAAGAGAAGATACAGAGAACTAGTGGGCAAACTTCTGTATGTCACTATCACTTGGTCCGATATATCCTTTGCAGTAAGTCGAGTGAGCTAGTTCATGGAGCAACCACGCCAGGTTCATATGGATGCCATACATATGATCCTTAGGTACCTCAAGTCATCTCCAGGTGTGGGTTTGCTGTTCAAGAAAGGCAAAGCGATCTCTATCTCAGCATGTGCAGATGCGGATTATGTAGGGTGTCCCAAGGACATGAAATCTATGTCGAGGTTTGCTGATATGTTGGAGATTCTCTAATCTCATGGAAGAGCAAGAAACAAACTGTGGTAGCCAGGTCTAGTGCTGAATCTGAATATAGGGCTATGGTCCAGGTTAGCACAGAAATGATGTGGGTAATGGCTGTGCTTGCAGATTTACATGTAGAAGTTCCACTTCCTATGGCGTTAGACTGTGACAATCAGGCGGCCTTGTTCATTGCAAACAATCCAGCATTCCATGAACGAACCAAGCACATTGAAGTCGACTGTCACTTTATACATGATATGATCCAGAAGGGATTCATTGCTACATCCCATGTCAGTTCAGAGAATCAGACTGCAGATATCTTCAATAAGGCATTACTACGAGGCCCGTTCCAGAAGTGTGCATCCAAGCTGAGCATGATTGATATCTATGCTCCATCTTGAGGGGGAGTGTTAACATATATTATTTACTTATGTACTCTTTAGTTATTTCCAGTTCCTGCCGTACTCTTTATGTAATTTACCCATAAGCTACTCTCCTATATAAGAGAAGCTAGGGCTGATGGAATAAACATGCTCTTTTATTTTCCCAACAGAACCCTTAGACGAACACGATTTTTTTAAATGATCTTCAAGAACGAATAATAACTGAATCGAATCTCGAACTGAACAAAATCTGCAAGCATAAATCCGCGAGAATCGAACTCGCTCTGATACCATGTTAGAAAATAGGAATGCATAAGCGAAATGATAAACATAACATGAAGAAGAAATATAAAACATGAAGTCGGAGATTTTACGTGGAACCCTACTCCTTAAGGAGCGGGATAAAACCACAGGAGAAGGCCTCAAAGGGCCATATGTGTCTATTGACTTTCTCCCGGAATACAATGGGTATGAGGGTCTATATATAGCCCGCACTAAGTCTCCACATCCCACAGACGGTAGATGTGGGACTAAACTCTGGATGGGGTAAATGGATTCTAGAGAGATCCATTTACCCATCTCTCGCATAAGTGACGCGTACAACTTATACTCCAACAACTTCCACATTTCATATTTTTACAACATAGTTGCTCTCTAATTTTCTTGCAGGTTTCTTTTGAGAAGCAACATCATGAGTTCACACTTCCCTTTGGAATCTGAGGGTTATAGAGATAGTGGGGAGATTGGATGGAGGTATTCCATTACATTAGATGGCAACAAATCCAAGACAGAATGCAAGTTTTGTGGGAAAGAATTCAGGAGGGTGGATTGGTAGGTTGAATCATCATCTTGTTGGAAGCAACAAGAATATTGCTAAGTACATGCATTTTTGGAAGGATGTTAGAGAGCTCATGGAGGCCAACTTGGAGGGGAAGGAGAGGGTTCAACAAAGGGAAAGAGGGGATGGAAAATTCAACAAGTTCATGTTTGAGAAGGAGTTCAATCTTTTATTTGATTCTGATGATGATGACTGACCCCAAATGAGGGGAAGGCATATAGGAGGGCAACACAAGAATCCTCGAGAAGTGAGTTTGATAAGTGAGAACTCGGTGGTGCTCGAGGGGTTTTATGATGTTAGTGTTAGTGGGAGTAGTTTTGGAAGTGCACTAGTACCACCACCCACAAAAAATACAATGGTAACGGAGTTGAGCTCTTCTTGAAGAGGAGCGGTTCCATGTAGTACAAGCCAAGCAACGAACCGAGACAAAGGGTGCTTTCAAATGCCATAAGATAGCAAGTTGATTTTTGGAAAGAGCATTCTTGCGAACTGTAGAGATATATTTACGTTATTTATTTCTTGTTTTCCTTATCATTTCTTAATTCCCTGTACTTATGAATATCTTATGTAATTTACCCATAGGCTACTCTCCTATATAAGAGAGCCTAGGGTTCATGGAATAAACAACTCTTTCGATTTTTCCCAATATGGTATCAGATCGGCGATCTTAGACCGGAGCTCCCGTACCAAAACCCTAACCCCACCTAAAACCTCTCCATTATGCGCGCCTAGGGCTTCCGCCATCAGCACCGGCGGGCCTCCGACCTCCGCTAAAGCTCCTCCTAGCCCTAGGCGGATCTCCAGTTCTCCGCCAGTTCGCGAGGCACCCCCCTCTTCTCCCTACTCATTCCTGCAAGGCGCTACGCCGCAACCATGAGTCCCTACGGCCTCCGCCAGGCCCCGCTAGGATTCCACGACCTTCGCTAGGCGACACTAGGCTCCCACGGGCCAGCCTCCTGTTGTCGCGTGGTCTTGCTAGGCCCCCAGCCCCCGCCAGGCCGTGCTAGGCCCCTCCCCGCGTGGTCTTTCTCTCCAATCGACTGCACCCACTTGCTAAAAAGGGTGTCGTCGATCCTCCCCTTTGAGTGGGATGCCACCGTCGAGCATTCTCCCTTGATGAGATTGGTTGCATAAGTCCACATGTGCAACCAAATCTCTCTATGTTAGTATAGACAAACATTTGTCAAGTCTTCATCCCTAGTCTTCTCGAGCCATCATGTCAGAAAGCAAGGTCGAGGTTCCCGCCATAGGCACCTTCAGAGGTCTCGTGCCTAAAGTCAAGATGGATGGGTCAAACTATGAACTGTGTGGGTTATGTAGTTCATGAGTATGATGAAGTCTACGGGTAAGAAACATATTTTTATCAAGGAAAAACCGACCGAGAAGGCTGGACTTAACGCCTCATGGGAGGCGGATGATGCTTATGCCAAGGTTTGGCTCTTAGGTATATTGGCATTAGAGATTGCCAATGATATACTTCATCAACCCACAACCAAGGTGATGTGGGATATTTTTGCTGCCACGTATTCACATGCGAAGAATGAGACGAAGATCCTATAGCTCCAACATGATATCTTTACTATCAAGCAGAATGGTTGTCCTCTCCACTCACTGTACACATCCGTGCGTGGAATGTTTGAGAAGCTCTATAGCTTCATGCCTCTGACATCCACACCTGAGCAACATAAGACTTAGCGGAATGCCACCATGGTTGGTGTGTTTCTCGCAGCCCTTGATCCTGAGTATAAGGCACCCCGTTCTCAGATTTTGGCAGATTCTACTATTCCTCCTATGGAGGAATCCTTCCGCAGACTCAGTCAGATCACTGTTCCATCCTCTACTGCCAGTCAGACGTCCTCAACGATGGCGGCTTCCTGAGGTTGAGGAGGATCTTCTCAGTTTCGTGGGCGCGGACCTAGGGGCAGAGGATGTCGTGTTCGTCAGCCATGCACTTTCTGCCATCATCCTGGACATACAGAGGATACATGCTACTCCAAGCATGGATTCCCTGCCTCTGCTCGAGTGGCTGAACAGATTGAGCCCCCAGCTGCTTCTTCTTTGGATCAACACTTTGAGGATCTTGTAGCAGGATTGAGGGGCATTATACCTCCTTCCGGTAATATGATTGCCTCGTCAGCCCCTGGGAGTCATTCTTATGTAGCTGCTTCAGCCTCCTCCAGTACCTCAGGTAGTACTTATGCACTCACTAGCAGTAGTGGATCTGATGCTATGGAATGGATTATGGACTTCGGTGCCACACATCATTTGTGTGGAGATAGGGGTCAACTTACAGCCTACAGACAAGTTCCTCCAGGATGAACGGTGGTTATTGCAGATAGGACTCATTCCCCAATTAGGCCTCAAATTTCAGCGAAATTCGGTCGAATTTCTGTCTAATATTGATATCCTGTCGAAATCAAAATTCGATCGAAATGGCTGAAATATGGGGGCCCTAGTACAAAAAATAATCGAAATGATCGAAATTTCGGTCAAATTTCGACTGAAATTCTACCAAAATTCCATTTCGGTCGGTCACCAAAATGGTTACCAAAACCGATATTTTAGGGTCTTGCCAATTACTGGACAGGGGGAGATTAGCTTGACACCCTCTATACATCTACAGAATGTGTTGCATGCACCTGTTTTGTCTATGAATTTGTTGTCCATTAGCCAGATTACAAAGGATTTACATTGTCGAGCCATTTTTGACCCATCTTCTCTTGTTTTTGAGGACATCCTTACGAGCAAGATGATTGGGTGTGGTCGTGAGCAGGGCGGTCTCTATCGCCTACTTCGAACTCCCTATGCCGGAACCTCCTCCCTATCTGCTGGACCTGTCTTACTATTTATGTGGCACCTGCCCTTCGGTCATCTCCCACTTTAGAAACCGTGTCTTGTTCTACCTCAGATTTCGCCTCACACGTCCTTTCAATGTGAGGCATGTCAGTTGGGAAAGCATCATCGCTCACCTTTCCTAGTTGTCAGAGTCGGAGTAGTAGCTCCATTTTTAAGGTTTTTCATATAGATATTTGGGGTCCCAGTTGTGTTTCTGATCACCAGGGGTATTGGATTTATCTAGTCGCTGTTGATGATTTCTCTCGTCTGTCTTGGGTTTTTTTATTAAAGAATAAGTCTGAAGCTGAAAATGTTATCAAAACTTTCTTAACCGAAGTTCAAAATGTTTTTTTTTGCATCTGTGAAAATTGTGAGAACTGATAGTGCCTTGGAATTTTGTACAAATACTCTCTCCAATTATTTTTCAACCAAGGGAATTATTCATCAAACGTCATGTGCCTGTACTTCCCAATAAAATGGTAGTGCAAAAAGGAAGCATCGTCATTTGCTTGATGTTACTAGGATGCTTCTAATTCGAAGTCGTGCTCCTCATTCCTTTTGGGGCGATGCTGTTCTAATGGCATGTTATCTTATTAATCGCATCCCCTCGTCAGTCGTGGGTGAGAAAATTCCTTTCTCTCTTGCCTTTCCCGAAAAGGAATTGTTCTCACTCACTCCTCGTGTGTTTGGCTCAGTCGCCTTCGTCCACCAGTTATCTCCAGGTATTGACAAGCTCTCTCCTAGAGCTATCAAGTGTATCTTTGTTGGGTACTCCAGGACACAGAAAGGATACATGTGTTATGATCCAATGCGCATGAAGTACTACATTAGTGCCGATGCCACATTTTTCGAGTCCGTAATGTATTTTTCTCCTACAGGTGATCAGTTGACATCTTCAGATATTGATGATGACATATATATGCCACCGCCACGACCATTACCTCACACATCTCAACCACCACCACCCCCTTCACCACCGCCATCACCACTTCCTACGCCACCTCCACTTCCTATAACAGTTCCTGTTCCACCATTGCCTCACCACTATACTCGCCGACCCGCCTTTGCTCATGGTCACCGCTTATCATCTAGCACGCATGAGGTTTGTACTGATAACTTTTTTTCTAATGATGGGTCTAATGGTCTATCTGAGCAAGATTCTTTACAAGAGACAAATGTAGAGGCTGCAGATTTGGACCTACCTATTGGCCTTCGGAAGCAGAAGCATAGTTCTGCGACATATCTTATAGCATCTATGGCCTCCTTTGATCACTTGACTGGCGATTTCAAGAATTTTGCAGTTGCCTTATCAGCCGTGGCCATTCCACGGAATTATCAAGAGGCTCTGCAAGACAATCGATGGCGTGAGGCTATGAAAGAAGAGATGGATGCTCTTCACTCGAGAGGCACTTGGAGCCCATCGCAGCTCCTACTGGAGTGAATAAAATAAGCTGTAAATGGGTGTTTACAGTTAAGCACAATGTAGATGGTAGCATCGACATATACAAGGCACGCCTGGTTGCACGAGGATTCACTCAGACATACTGAGTAGATTATCTTGGCACATTCTCACTAGTTGCTCATCATTCCACCTTACGGATTCTTCTCTCAGTTGCCATAATTCGAGATTGGTCGTTATTTCAGTTAGATGTCAAGAATGCATTTCTATATGGTGACCTTCAGGAGGAAGTCTACATGCAACAACCACCAGGTTTTGTTGTTGAGGGGGAGTGTTCACACGTGTGTAGACTTCATAAGGCGATCTATGCCTGAAGCAGCACCCTAGAGCTTGGTTCCAGAAGCTTTCAGAAGTGTTTGAGAAATAGGGGTACAAACGTTCGAATGCAGATCATTCCCTTTTTATACAAAAAACATCTAGAGGTAGAGGTAAATTCCTTAGTAGTGTAGTTGTAGAACATAATTCCTCGAATATGGTCCCAAAAATGTTAATTCCCTGAGTAATGTAGTGAAATCGCATGAAATCTATGCGTTATGTATATCGTATATAAGACATGCAACTTTCATATATTATTAACAGTATAAACGCATAGAAAAAATACGATTTTCATATTTTTCCCTATATCGCATAGATTCCATGCGTTTTTCATTATTATTAAATGTAAGAAAATGTCAACTTTGATTTATTATTGTATAAGTGTCGCATTTTATATATGCGACAAGTATATCGCATAGATTCCATGCGATTTCACAATATTAATCAGGGAATTAACATTTTTGGGACCATATTCAAGAAATTAAGTTCTTCAACTACACTACTAAGGAATTTACTTCTCTAGAGGTATGACTGCTATTATGGTGTATGTTGATGATATTCTTATTACAAGAGATGACACAAGGAATCAAGAGGGCGAAAGAACTTCTAGGTCGTGAATTTGTCACCAAGGATCTTGGAGCTCTTAGATACTTTTTGGGATCGGAGTTTGCCAGAAATCAACAAGGGCTTGTGATGACTCAGAGGAAATATGTCGCTGATTTGGTAAGTGACATAGGAATGCTTGGGTGTGACCTGCCACCACACCCATGGATACAAGCATGAAATTATATGATGATGATACATATGAGGTTGATAGGAGGAGATACAAAGAACTGGTAGGAAAGCTCCTTTGTATTACCATTACCGGACCCGATATTTCTTTTGCTGTTAGTCGGGTGAGCCAGTTCATGGAGCAACCACGTCAGGTCCATATGGATGTTATACAGATGATACTCAGGTATCTTAAATCATCTCCAGGTGCAGGTCTATTGTTTAGAAAAGGCAAGGAGGTCACCATCTTAGCATGCGTAGATGCAGATTATGCAGGATATCCAAAGGATAGGAAGTCCACCACTGGATATGCTGTATATGTTGGAGATTCTCTTGTCTCATGGAGAAGCAAGAAGCAAACCGTTGTAGCCAGATCTAGTGCTGAGTCTGAATATAGGGCTATGGCCCAGGTTAGTACGGAAATGATGTGGGTTCGAGCTGTTCTTACAAATTTATATACAGAGGTTCCCCTACCTATGGTACTGAAATGTAACAATCAGGCTTCTATATTTATTTCAAATAATCCAACATTTCATGAACACCAAGCACATCGAGGTTGATTGTCACTATGCACGGGATATGATTCAGAAGGGTTTTATTTCCACATCTCATGTCGGTTCAGGGGACCAGACTGCAGATATCTTAACCAAGGCCTTACTTAGAGGACCTTTTCAGAAGTGCTCGTTCAAGCTGAGCATGATCAACATCTATGCTCCATCTTGAGGGGGAGTGAAGAGATATATTTACGTTATTTATTTCTTGTTTTCCGTACTGTTTCTTAATTCCCTGTAATTATGAATATCTTATGTAATTTACCCATAGGCTACTCTCCTATATATAAGAGCCTAGGGTTCATGGAATGAACAACACTTTCGATTTTTCCCAACACGAACATTGCTAGTGGACCTTTTTTGCGACACAATTGATGAGGTTGATGCTTCATGAGAGGGAGTGAAAGCTCCCACATTATATAAGATCTTGAACAAGTATCTCACAATGGAGAAGAAATATATGAATGACAATATCGGGGAGCTAAAGACAAGGTGATCAGAGTAATGCGTGACCCCAATGTGCAATGGTTGGATGAGTTACATGAGGAAGTAGATCATCAACACATGTGAAAGACGATTTTCTTGAAAATAAATTGATGCAGCTTTGCATGTGAAAGACCACAAGTAATACAGAAGTTGATGAAGACAATCATCAAAGAGGTTGGGAAATAGAACATCGTGCAGATAGTTACGGAAAATGGTAACAATTTTAAGAAAGATGGTGAAATGTTCATGGCTTCTAACAACTATGACATTTTTTGGGCGTGTGATGCATTGTATCGACTTGATCTTTAAGGTGGTAACAATTTTATGTAAGCTGGTGAAACGTTCATGGTTTCTAGCAACTATGGCATTTTTTTGGACAGGTGTTGCATATTGTATCGACTTGATCTTGAAGGACTTCAACAAGAGGAAAGTTGTGGCAATGGTGGTGCATCAATCATGGATGAAAACCACATTCATTTATAACCATTTGAAAGTTTTGGTATTTGAGTAGAAAATGCAATGAACAACTTATTAGGACCGAGGTCACATGGTTTCTAACGAATTTTATAGTATTGAAAAGCTTGATGAGAGGAACTGGAGCACGTTCAATCTCAACCAATCCTGAAAAAAGGAACATGTCGGGAAAAGAGAAGTTCCACAATCTTGTCTACGTGCATTGTAACTTGAGGTTGAAGATGAAACATGCAAGAGAGGGGCATGGCAAAGAAGACTTCACAGCTCCATCGACCTTGCATATATTTTTATTCATGATGATGATATGGAGGAAAATATCCTTCAGAAGTGGGGATGTATTCTAATGGTGCTCCAATTCCCGATGAAGCAGGAGGAAGGCCAAATAAAAGCATAAATCAAGAAATGGGGCGTAATTGTTGATAATTACATGGTAAGATCTGATCGGATGACATACTCTCTTAGAGGGTTATAACTTGAAGCTGTTGTTAGTGACATACGTTCCACCGGTTCTAGAGAAAAATCAAAATCAAAATCGAAGGACGGCGATAAGGTTGATGTGGAAGATAATGCTGTTGGCGGTGATGGTGACAAACATACATATTCGGGGGGATCGACATGTGATGGTGGTTGATCGCATGATAGGAATTTCAAGGAAGGGTTACATGCATGTCGTGAACTATTAGAGCAACAAACAAATACATATGGATATTTTATGTGAGCCATATTTTTTGGATGGCGCCCTAATGGAGGTACATCCCATCATTTTTCAGATTTTTTTATCCAAGTCCGAGTTCGGGTTATGGTGCATAACTGATGCAGAACCTATGGATTGTGAGGTTTACCATTACCATGGTTGTGGAAATGTTAACTACATGAGAGATTTAATATCTTCTGTCGTTCTTTGAGTATGGATGTTGACAATTTATTGGAGCAAGATTAAGCCCTCCAGGTGGATATGAATCACATGATGACATGTCATTTGGCATGTTTCCTGAATATTTTCATGCTCTTCATCAAACTCTTATGGATACACCTATGATTACAATGACGAAAACTATAATGGTAGCCAATAAAACAACACCTATCAGAGGGAGATCGTTATTTTCTGTGGTGATAGTTATTGGATCTTTCCTGACTATTACTCGACCATGTTTCCTCCTCCATAGAGATCATCTCCGAATCTTTCATTATCATCATGACGTTTTCAAGCTCCTTGTAGTCTCGTCATGCCACCTATGATACCGATTCCACTGCTGTGTATCCTTGTATCGGGATACTTTCCTATATAATTTTAGAGAATTATTATGAGTACATCGAGTCAGTGATGCGCTATGAATAACGACATGAAGGAAGGTCATATGGTCTGCTTCACTAATGATTTTGATCATCTTAAAAAGTAATGAGTTTTTATTTTTTTACATGTTGTCATTTAATTTTATGAGTGAAGCACTAATTTGATAATTAAATGCATGTGTTTAGTTTCTAACTTTCTAGAATACTATACATGCTATTTATTTTTATGGATGAAACGTTATTTAGAATTTACATGTGTCATTTTATTTGTATGTGTTGGAGTATGCGTCATGTATAGGTAGGTAATTGGATCCTTCCAGGGTCCAATTACCACATCCTCTTTTGTTTAATCCCACATCTACCAGTTATGGGACTTGGAGAGTCAGTGTGGGCTATATAAGACCAGACCCATTGTATCAGATGAGAACAAGTGATTGAAGACATAAGCCCTTTGAGATGTTCTCCCATTGTTTTATCCCGCTCCTTAGGGAGTAAGGTTCCACGTTAAATCCCGATGTTCCTTTATGTTATTATTCTTTTTCTCTGATTACACTTCCGTATTGTTAGTTTTTTAACATGATATCAGAGCGGATTCGATTCTCGAGGATTTATTTTATGTTCTTGGTCGAGATTCGATTGCCAATTGTTCTTGAAGATTATTATTATTGTTTGTTCAAGATCAAGAAGAATTCTAAGGTTTCTTGAAACCCTAAATCTTTGGCGTCGTCAACAATAGAGTTCTACAGTTCAATTCTGATTCTCCGTGCATATCTATTATTTGTTCATATTCAAGATTTATTTTGGGAGATTTTGATATATGTGTTTGGTTCAAGTTTGATTTCTAAGGTTTCTTTGGAAACCCTAATCTTGCATTGTCTGAAAGCATGCCACGACTCTCCATTCTCCAGATCTGGTGACAGAGGCAACAACATCTCTTAGGCATGCGCCCTCTTGCCTTACGAAGACGAGGCAACGGGGCTCCTGCTTGCGCCGCTCCTGGCGTCGCTCTCAAGCTTCCATGCGGTAGCGGTGCTGCTTCTCCACCAGGTGAACGTCTGCCTTCAGCTCCCCCCCGGCGAGGCCCTTCCTGGCGGAAACCCCTCCAGGCGGCGACCTTTCTTCAACATTCGGAGATGCATATGTCTGCGATGCTACTCCTTGCAAAAGGCGGTGATGCTCCATGCACCCCAGCAATCGCGAGTTTCTCAACAGGTGGAGGCGCCGCTTCTTCGCAACGTGAGCCGAGCTCCCGGTGATGACATCTTGCAACTCTCCCATCGGTGACAACATAACCAAGCGATGGTGCACGAGAACTCATCCAAGAAGGCGGCGACAATATCATGAGAGAAGGTTCCCCGAAGGGAACCCTAAAGCTCCCACTTATTTCGTTTTTGGGACCAATATAGGGCTGTTCTGCGTAAAAAAAGGAGGAAAGAAGGGTCCCAAGGCCCAATTGGGTCGTGTGTTTTGAAAAAAAAGGGAAAATCGAGTTTATGGGCCCAAAGTTGGGCTTCATTGATTAAAAACATTATTTTAAAAAAGGTGCGTACAAAAAAATCATACGCTTAAAAAAGGGGAGTTAGCTATAAAAAAGAGAGGAAATAGTCGTAGAGAAAAAATGATCGTACAAAAAGAATTCATACGAGAAAAAATGATTCAAAAAATACGAGGAAAAAACCAAGAAAAAACTGTGACAACTTATAGTTTTTTTCTCCTATTTTCTTGTCCTCTCCCATTTTGGTCGATGTCATCTTTTCCGATCAGTATGGGAGAAAGGGGGAGTATTGTGTAGCTACAAGTCAGATTTTCTCGATTCCAGGCTAGCTAGATTTCAGACTCTACAGTCCAGTTTCAGACTCGATGCTTAGATTGGTTCCGAGTCTGCAGTTTGATGTGCACATGTTTACCATCATTTGTGTGGTTCCCCTCATTTGTTTTTGGTCTTAGAGTTTTCATGTGATCCATAGGGACTCCAGAGTAGAGATCCCATTCTCTATGCCATTGTGGGATAGGGTTTTCATGTGGCTTCATAGAGACTCTAGAGTGGAGATCCCATTCTCTGAGCCAGTATGGGAGAGACCCAGTTCTTCGATGAGGAGACTTTCAGACTCCATTCTCGAGCGACCGTGGACTTCGACGGAATGTTTCCACGGCTTTTTCAGTTCGACCCATCAGAGATGGAGCAGTTGTCCATATGCACAATCATCTACATGTGGCGGGCTAGAGTACTCCGACAAGGAGACTCATTCAGTTTCAGTGACTCTGACAGGCGCAATACAGAGCACATGTTCTCAGATGAGGAGACCCAATTCGATTCACACTCCAACCCATTTGTTCCTAATCACATGCACGACATGAGAAGCAACATCCTCGATAGCAACCGACAGTTGTGTATACGTTGAGTTGATATTGTCTGTAGTGTCTTGTATATATTGTGAGTTTGAGTGATTTCTTTCTATGTGTCCAAGCTGAGCATTGCATGCTCCAGCTTGAGGGGTAGTGTTGGAGTATGCATCATGTGTAGGTGGATAATTGGATCCCTCCAGGGTCCAATTACCACATCCTCTTATGTTTAGTCCCACATCTACCAGTTGTGGGACTTGGAGAGTCAGTAGGGGCTATATAAGAAGCCCCATACCCATTGTATCATATGAGAAAAAGTGAATGAAGACACAAGCCCTTTGAAGCATTCTCCCGTGGTTTCATCCCGCTCCTTAGGGAGTAGGGTTCCGCATAAAATCCCAGTGTTCCTTCATGTTCTTATTCTTTTTATTTGATTACACTTTTGCATTCTTAGTTTTCTAACAATATGGGTGAAAGATATGTTCTAAATGTTAATTTCATTATTTCATTTCCAACATCGAGCAATCATCATTAACAACACGAGATAACGTGTATTAGAAAAAATCTATTGTACGCGCATCTCGGATTTCGGAATTTGGTGCACAATATCTTGTTTTGACCGTCTCGGAACGGCGATCAATATGAGTATAATATTGATATACTTTCGGTCGAGTTTTGAATATCCGAAATTTTCGGATACGGATTTTGTTTAAGGTTAAATTTTTACGAATTAAAAATATCAAACGACATCCGATTGACGAACGGTCGATTCCGTTGGTTTTCCTTCATCGAATCGGATCTAATGGCGGTTTGTTTTGCGGTTTTCAAATTTGCGTTGCGGCTTTTTCGCGGTGCGCATTACAGAGCGACCGATTTTTGGTCGATTTTACCCAAACAACTTTTGATTCACTACCAATGGGTTGTTTTAGGTTGGTTAGTATTGATTATCAACTTTATTGGGTTATTCGGACCTTATTCGGGTCGAGTTCGGGTTTGTAGAAACCCGGATGTTACAATTATAAAAACCTCAAAGGGAGTCTCGTCCTCGAGACTCGAGTTAAGATTATTAGGTGTCTTGTTTGATTTCTTATGGTCATAAAAACCTCAAAGGGTTTGGAACCCATAAAAACCTCAAAAAGAAACCAAGCCATATATTTGAACAAATATTTTATTATAAAAGCTTGCTTCGGTTATTACCTCAGAAAAGCTGCGGGTATTGTGCCCGCATGTCAGCTTCGGTCTCCCACGTCGCCTCTTTGACGCCGTGTCGATGCCACAAAACCTTAATCAATGAAATCTCTTTGCTGCGAAACTTCTTCACAGCACGATCAAGTATCTGGACTGGGTTCTCCTCATAAGTCAAATCTGGCTCTATGTCAAGATTCTCGTAGCTGATGACGTGTCGAGGGTCGTGCACGTACTTCCTCAAGTTGGATACATGGAAGACATCATGGATAGCTGAAAGTTGTGGAGGAAGGCTACTCGGTATGCAACCTTCCCCACTCTGGCCAGAATATCAAAAGGTCCCACATATCGCGGTGCCACCTTGCCACGAACACCGAATCTCTGCACTCCCTTCATGGAAGATACTCGGAGAAATACCAATCTCTGACCTGAAACTCCAAATCTCTTCTCCGACAGTCCGCGTAGCTCTTCTGGCGGCTTTGTGCCGTCAGAAGCCTCCGTCTCACAAGATCAACAGCTCTCGCAGTCTGCTCCAAGAGATCCACGGAGTAAAGAGCATGATCACCTACTTCACGCCAACTGAGAGGTGTGAGGCATCTCCGCCAGTATAGGGCATCGAATGGTGCCACGCCAATACTAGAGTGATAGTTGTTGTACGTGAATTCCACTAATGGCAGATGGTCCTTCCAGGACCCTTTCCACTCAAAAGTACAAGCGCGAAGCAAATCCTCTAGTGTCTGAATGGTGCGCTCACTCTGACCTTCGATCTGTGGATGATATGCAGAACTCATCCTTAGCTCTCTCTGTAGTGCTGACATGAACTGATGCCAATAATGTGATGTAAATCTCGAATCCCTGTCAGACACCACCTCTCGGGGTATACCATGCAGCCTGATGATGTTCTACACATAGAGCTTGGCCAATCTGGATGGAGTGTAAGTCATGTTGACAGGTATGAAATGGGTTGACTTGGTCAACCTATCAACAACGACCCAAACGGAATCATGGCCACCCGGTGTCTTCGGCAACCTGTGACAAAAACCATAGAAATGCTCTCCCACTTCCACTCGGGAATAGGGAGAGACTGCAGTAATCCTGATGGTCTCCTGTGCTCAGCCTTGACCATTTGACAGGTCATGCATCTGCTGACATGCTGCGCTACATCACGCTTCATTCCATCCCACCAGAAATGTCGACGCAGATCACGATACATTTTCGTACTGCGTGGATGGATAGATAACCGTGAACCGTGTGCCTCATCCAGAATGTCTCTGCGAAGCTGCTCGTTGTTGGGTACAACGACCCGTCCTGCCTTCCATAAAATTGACTCTGCTACGACAAAATCATCAACCTCATCCTTGACGGCGCGCATGTATCTATCTCGGATCCAAGGATCGGTCTTCTGGCCCTCTACAATACGATCCCAAAGACTACTGTATCGTGGAGGTAAGGCGGTAGAAATGGATGCGCTCTCCTGAGGATGCCAATCGCTCAAAGCTGCAAGCGTATCCCACGTGTATAGCCAGTTCGCCGTACGATCTGCATGCGCTCTTCCGCTAAGTGCATATGCCACCACGTTTCCCTTACCGGGATGGTAAGAGATCGTGCAATCATAATCCTTTAGCAGCTCGAGCCATCTGCGCTGCCTCATATTCAGCTCCTTCTGATCAAAGATGTACTTTAGGCTTTTGTGATCCGTGAAAATCTCGAAGTTCACCCCATATCGATAGTGGCGCCAGATCTTCAAGTCGAAGACAACTGCCGCCAACTCCAAGTCATGTGTGGGGTAGTTCCGCTCATGCGGCCTCAACTGTCGTGATGCGTAAGCAATCACCTGTCCTCTCTGCATCAACACTGCTCCTAGACCTTCTCCAGATGCATCTGTGTAGACTGCATAGTCCTGAGTGCCTGAAGAAGAGCAAGAATAGGCGTTGTAGTCAACCTCTCCTTCAGTGTCTGGAAGGCCTGCTCACATGAATCGTCCCAAATGAATGGAACTCCTTTCTGCGTCAACCGTGTCAGAGGGCGAACAATGCGTGAAAAACCACTGACGAAACGTCTGTAATAACCTGCTAGCCCAAGGAAGCTCCGAATCTGTGTGACAGTCTTGGGCTGCTCCCAAGACATAACTGCATCTATCTTCGCAGGATCAACTGCGATGCCTGCTCCAGAAATGATATGCCCGAGAAATGAGGCCTGGGATAACCAGAACTCACACTTGCTTAGCTTGGCATATAACTTGTGCTCCCGCAAGGTATCCAAGACAATCCATAGATCATTCACATTATCTCATTCATTCCGTGAGTAAATGAGCACATCATCGATGAACACCACTACAAACTTGTCCAAGTATGGACGAAAGATACAGTTCATCATATCCATGAAAGCCGCAGGTGCATTGGTGAGCCCAAACGGCATCACCACAAACTCGTAGTGTCCATAGTGAGTCCTGAAGGCTGTCTTCGGAATATCCGACTCGCGAATCCTCAGCTGATGGTAGCCTGAGCGAAGATTGATCTTCGAGAACACCGAAGATCCCTGGAGCTGGTCAAACAAATCATCGATACATGGCAAAGGATAACGGTTCTTCACCGTTCTCTTGTTCAGCTGCCTATAATCGATGCACAATCTTATGGATCCATCCTTCTTTTTGACAAATAGAACCGGAGCACCCCAAGGTGAAGTGCTCGGCCTCACGAATCCCAAGTCAAGTAACTCCTGCAACTGCACCTTCAGCTCCCTCAACTCGGCTGGTGCCATACGATATGGTGCCATAGAGATCGGCTGTGTATCTGGCAGCAATGTGATCTCGAACTCGATCTCTCTCTCAGGAGGTAATCCTGGTAGCTCATCAGGAAATACGTCAGGGTATTCTGATACTATTCGGATGTCCTGTGTCATCGGCTCCTGATCAGATACCTCTCGTACAAATGCAAGGTATGAATCACAACCCTGATCAACAAGTTGTTGGGCTCGTAACACTGAAATGTACACCATGGTGGAGTCATGTATTGAACCCTCAAAAGTGAACTCGGGTAGATTTGAAATCCTGAAGACAACCGTCTTCCTAAAGCAATCAACCAGTGCATGATGAGTAGATAGCCAATCCATGCCCAAAATCAAGTCGAACTCATCAAGCTGTAAGAGTAGACAATCTGCGATCATCTTGTGACCGCCAATCAGTATAGGCAAGTGCCTGACTATCAGGGAAATGATAAATAACTGGCCACCTGGCCCTCGGATGTGATATGGAGAAGAGAGTCTCTGCTACTCTACCTAAAGAAGCAAGTAATCTCGAAACAAGACACTGATCGGTAATGTCCCCATTCGTGACATCAATATCATCTGACTGGCCTGGTAGGTGGAGTGGCAGTGTCTGTGCTCCGGGCTGGTTCTGCAGGTGGTCTATCTGCTCGCTGCGACCCAGATGGTCGAGCGGAATCTGTGCCACGCCCAGCTAGTGCTCCTCCTAAAGTAGTCAATGGAGATGAGCGAGCACTACCCGAAAATGCTTTTTCTCTTCTTGGGATATACTATGAAAATTAATGAAATTGGTGACATCTGTGGTGATTGAATCTGAATGTCATATTTCCCTTCTCGGAATTACGACAAGTTGGAAGACTGCCGTTATTCGAGAACTTAATGCGATCGGAATTGTAATACCGCGAATGTGCGTATTGGGGTACCACTGCTCTGGTACCAAAAATGTGAACCCTTCAGGATCCGGGTACCCGTTTACGACATAATTCGCAATATTCTATTCACATGAGATCACACAAGTCGCTGAAAAACAGGGAAAATTTTTCGCGCAATTATGACATTCATTTCCAACACATAACCACAAGTAAAAGAGACAAATGGCACCAAAATTTCTTTTCATAAATTTCCATATATTTTTACATCATGTACAATGTCTGTCAGTATACATAATATATCCCAAAATGTAGTACATAAGAGAAAAGAAGGAGAAGCATTTACATCACTATCTGAACAAAAACTGAGACAAAGTAAATCATACCGTCTAGTGTATACTCTATCTCCATGAAGCATGTATAGCTACTGAGCTGCTACTAAATTGCAGGTTGTTTGCCTGCCAAACACGTTAGGAAAGAAGAGCCGTCAGCAATTGTTGGTACCTCCCAAAAACTTATAAAAATAAATAGACATTTAATATGTGCAAAAGCAAGCAAGTAGAAAGGTGGAATAAGTAAAGTTTACATCTACTTGCGTAAGTAAAAAGGTTTTCAGGCTATTTGTAAGCGTCTCAGATGATTGTCCCATAACCCAACATTTCCCACATATGACATATTTATATAGTAGTTGAGTATTCATGAGTGTATAAGTGTAAGCATATATATCATTTTCTTCAGAGATCACGTTGGTGAGTGATAATGGAAAAGTTGAGATTGGAAAGATCTCTTAATTTATTTAAATTCTTAGATCTA
The DNA here is from genome assembly GCA_037367405.1 of Ottelia alismoides. Taxonomy (NCBI): domain Eukaryota; kingdom Viridiplantae; phylum Streptophyta; class Magnoliopsida; order Alismatales; family Hydrocharitaceae; genus Ottelia; species Ottelia alismoides. Next base: position 498,397 of record JAZKJV010001275.1, read on the forward strand.
GAGAATAGTCATTTCGTACTAATCACAACTTTTGATCGTAACTTCTCCAATTCTTAACTTCAATTGTTTAAGATATAACTCCAGGGGTTCGTTTGGTTGCAGGGTTGGGTAGGGTTGGGTACTATTCACAGGGCTGGGTGAATAGTAAACTGTGAGGAGGGGGTACCCCTGTGAATAGTACCCAACCCAACCCAACCCTGCCCAACCCTGCAACCAAACGAACCCCAGATGATGTAGATATAGATATGGATGATCTGGATATAGAATCACCAAGTCTGTTGGCGAAGTAAACTCAAGCGGTGAAGAAGCCTACAAATGGCTCTTCCGTCTCGCCCTCTAATTGGAAGCGCGGTCCAATAGAGGGATAGGTCTACTCCCAAACTACGCCACTGAGACGGGTGAGAGGGACTTTCTAGAAAAGTCGTTCTAGAAACCTGCCCGACTAGTACGGGCGAACGAGCTCGTACGTAAAACTGAAAACCAAGGATCCCCCGCCTGGGTATCCTAAAAGACAGGGTCAGCGGAACAGGTCTAAAGTCTGGATCCCAACGAGGCGTAAAACACTGCGAGCTCGCGAAAAAAAAACCGAAAAGAGACTGGGATCCTAGACCCGCGCACTTGGCGGCCGCTGCCCTAACTGGGCTTCCTTTCCTCCGCCCAGTTGAGGGTCACCGCGCCCTCGCACAGTCATGTATAAAGATCACCATGACCAGCACTTATTAATTTTTAATCATCATTGATTCCAATCAAACTATATTTCCCTGTCAACAACTATTATCATATCAAAGGAGATCACTTAACCAATTGATCTTCTGACCAAATCTTTGATCCAAGTGACTAAGTTACTGAATTTGGAAGGTAAAAGTCAAGACTCAACATTTCAATAAGTGTTTTATTGATAAATAAAACAATCTACAGTATTAAGAGTCTCTTTTATTAATAGAAGTATGATCTGTTCATAAAGGGACCCTGGATTCTCATTATGGAATACATAGAATAGTATACAGTATGCATACTCTAAAATTTATCTATTTAAGAAACTCATTTACTGTATTATAATTCACTAATTTTCCAACATAAAATCTTAATTATTCAAATTTGATAATACTACCTGAATACTAATGTAATTAGTATATAATTGTCAAAACGATTTTATGTGCCAATAGGCCTATATTTACTAATATATATGTTAATGTGTTGTGAAGATAGGTACTTCATTGACTCAATTCGTGCAACATTTTGATTTCATAAATCGATGATTTCTATTATCTCTTTGCAGTTTTATAATATTACAATTATGTTACTGAGCATTGTCTAATTATTCGACATTTTAAAATTACTATATTATCATGAGTCTTATCATATCTTAAAACATTTGATTCCGGTAAAATACGTTAACAACACTCTGCAGGACATCGACAGAGTTTAGAACTAGACACGGGAGATAAAATATTTATCCATCTTGCATACTAATTTAATTATAGTGACTCTATTGATACTAATTGAAATTAGAATTATAAAAACTATGAAAGGAGATTTATGAAGTCTTAATCTTTTCTAAATGTATGTCGCTTCTATTACATGCTCGGCCTAAGAAATACTATTGGCATGTAATGCTTGTTCAATCTTTTACCCTTTCCACTTTAATAACATTACTTCTGGATGATCTCTAATTTAAGGATAACATTAAAAATCGGTCCTATGCAAGATTTCCCATGATTCTTTAAAATTCTAACTCTAAGATATGACACTAATCTGACCTTGTCTGTAAAACACTCAGTAAGGTTTCGTTCACGGGACTTTTTTTTTAAACATTTAACAGATGAAGTATAGCCGACCCTACTTAATTGTGGGAAAAGGCTTTGTTGTTGTTGTTGTTGTATTTAACAGATGAAGTACCATCTGTTCTTATCTTATAGTGTTACAAAATACATGTTCTATTACAGGAGCATGGAAAATTAGTTGAGTTAATATCCAGAATGATCATAGAATTACATAGTAAAAATTAATGATATGACAATTGTGCTTGTTTTATTATTCTTTTGCTTGACAATAGCAAGTGATGGAACATGTAAAAACTATAAGAGATCTTTACCACATAAATGATCATAATTCATAAGAGCATATACCCATTTCCCTATGAAAGTCAATCAGGAGAGTCCCAGGTCTTAAAATTTCTGGATATAAAATATATTTTTATATATATATCTATCTAAATTTGACAGAAATTCTGGAAACCAGTCTTAAAAAAAATTCTGAATTTGGAACCTTAATTCAGATCCAAAATTCTAAGCTAAAAAAAATAGTGTATAGGTCACATGTATGGCAGCAAATAGGAGAGGAGGGATGGTACCTGTTTGTTTTCTTCACTTTGGAGATGAGACTCCAACATGCAGTGGCTATGGTGGTTTGTTGTTGCAGTTTGGAGAGCAACAACACCTTGCAGGAGATCTTAAGAGAGAAGAAACAATAGCTGGTTGCTTCAAAGCTTCAACAATCAAGAGAGGCTGCAGTTCCTGGGTTTTGCTGGACAACCGTAAGGATGAGAGGGGACGATGGTTCCCTTGGAGAATTGGAGAATGATGAGATCGATGAGACAAAAGTGGAAGAGAACAAGGGCTCTTCTCGTTGGGATAATTCTGAGAGAAATGAGAGGAAGGGGTATTTATAACAATGTAAAGTATCTTTAGTGTTTGCCACATGGAGGGAAAATATTGTGTTGTCAAGAGTAAAGAGGACCAAGTGGGATAAGAGTGAGAGAAAACAAAAAGGGAAAAGGGGCTAACTTACGACTGTTTATTATTATTTTTTTAACAGTAACAGTAACAGCTACTGAACTTAAAAAAATTTATTTTTATTTTATATATGTATATATATATATATTTACTCTTTATTTGATATGTTTAGAAAAAATCTACCGTACGCTCATCTCGGATTTCGGAATTTGGTGCACAATATCTTGTTTTGACCGTCTCGGAACGACGATCAATATGAGTATAATATTGATAAACTTTCGGTCGAGTTTTGAATATCCGAAATTTTCGGATACGGATTTTGTTTAAGGTTAAATTTTTACGAATTAAAAATATCAAACGACCTCCGATTGACGAACGGTAGATTCCGTTGGTTTTCCTTCATCGAATCGGATCTAATGATGGTCTCGGTTTGTTTTGCGGTTTCCAAATTTACGTCGCGGCTTTTTCGCGGTGCGCATTACGAAGCGACCGATTTTTGGTCGATTTTACCCAAACAACTTTTGATTCACTACCAATTGGTCGTTTTAGGTTGGTTAGTATTGATTATCAACTTTATTGGGTTATTCGGACCTTATTCGGGTCGAGTTCGGGTTTGTAGAAACCCGGATGTTACACTACAACCGTTTGCTTCTTGCATCTCCATGAGACTAGAGAATCTTTAACATACACAGCAAACCCAGTGGTGGACTTCCTATCCTTAGGACATCCTGCGTAATCTGCATCTGCACATGCTGAGATAGTAACCTCCTTGCCTTTCTTAAACAACAGACCTGCACCTGGAGATGACTTAAGGTACCTGAGTATCATATGTCTAGCATCCATGTGTACCTGACGTGGTTGCTCCATGAACTGGCTTACTCGACTCACAACAAAGGAGATATCGGGTCTGGTAATAGTAACATAAAGAAGCTTGCCCACCAGTTCTCTGTACCTTCTCCTATCCACCTCATCAGTGTCGTCATCATATAATTTCATACTGGGATCCATAGGTGTAGTGGCAGGTCAGCAACCAAGCATTCCTGTTTCACTCAACTGGTCAGTGACATATTTCCTCTGGGTCATTACCAACCCATGAGGATTTCTGGCGAATTCCAATCCCGGAAAATATCTCAGAACTCCAAGGTCCTTGATGACGAATTCACGACCCAGCATTTCTTTTGCCCCCTGAATTCCCTGTTCATCATCACCTGTAATCAAGATATCGTCTACATACACCATAATTGCAATAATACCTCTGGGTGTCTTCTGTACGAACAAGGAATGATCTGCATTAGAACGTCTGAACCCCTGTTTCTCAAACAGGTCTGAGAGCTTCTGGAACCAAGCTCTGGGGCTTTGCTTAAGGCCATAGATAGCCTTATAAAGTCTGCACACCTTAGGATACTCCCCCTCAACAACAAAACCAGGTGGTTGTTGCATGTAGACTTCCTCCTGTAAGTCACCATATAAGAATGCATTCTTCACATCTAATTGCTATCGTGGCCAATCACGAGTAACCGCAACAGAGAGGAGGATCCGTAGGGTGGAATGGCGAGCAACCGACGAGAATGTATTAAGATAATCCACCCCATATGTCTGTGTAAAGCCACGAGCAACCAGGCGTGCCTTGTATCTGTCAATGCTGCCATCTGCATTCTGCTTAACTGTAAAGACCCACTTGCAGCTAATTGTAGACACATTAGTAGGTGCAGTAACAAGGCTCCAGGTGCCTCTGGACTGAAGAGCAGCCATTTCTTCCTCCATGGCTAAACGCCATCGACTATCCTTCAACGCATCTTGATAATTCCGTAGAATATCCACCACTGATAGTGCAATGACAAAGTTCCTGAATTCTCCAGTTAGGCGATCAAAAGACACAGAAGATGCTATAGGATATCACGCGCAGCTGCGCTTCTGCTTTCGAAGAGCAATAAGCATATCTAAATCACCTGCCTCCTTATCTGGCCTCTGTAACACATCCTGCTCAGGGAAATCATCAGATCCATCAATATTAATATTCTCAGAACATACCTCAGCGAGCTAGATGATGAGCGGTGACCATGAGCAGAAGCATGCCGACTTGTATAGTGGAATGGCAATGGTGAAACATGCACAGTGACAGGAAGTGTATAAGATGGTAGCGGTGGAGGTGGTAGAGATGATGATGGTGGTGGCATGTATATAGCATCAGTAGTGTCAGAGGATACCAACTGATTACGTGTAGATGAGAAGTACATAACATATTCGAAAAAGGTAACATCAGCACTAACAAGATACCTCCCGCGTAATGGATCATAACACTTGTACCCCTTCTGTGTTCTTGAGTACCCGACGAAGACACACTTGACAGCCCTAGGAGAGAGCTTGTCAATCCTGGAGACAACTGGTGGACAAAGGCAACCGAGCCAAACACACAAGGAGTGAGCGAGAACAATTCTTTGTCAGGAAAAACAAGAGAGAAAGGAATCTTCTCACCTAAGATAGATACTGGCATACGATTAATGAGATAACATGCCGTAAGAACAGCATCGCCCCAGAAAGAATGAGGGGCATGACTCTGTATAAGAAGCAACCTGGTGACATCAATCAAGTAAATGATGATGTTTCCTTTCAGCAACCCCATTCTGTTGGGAAGTATAAGCGCGGGATGTATGGTGGATAGTGCCTTGAGATGAAAAATAATTGGAGAGGGTATGAGTACAAAATTCCAGTGCATTATCACTTCTCACAATTTTAACAGATGCAGAAAAAACATTACGAACTTCATTAATGAAATTGATGATAATATTCCCTACTTCAGATTTATTCTTTAACAGAAAGACCCACGACACACGAGAGAAATCATCCACAATAACTATATAAAACCTGTGTCCCTGATGATCATGAATACGACTAGGACCCCAGATATCGACATGAAACAACTTAAACTTGGAGGTACTACTCCGACACTGACGACTGGGAAAGGTAGACCGAGGATGCTTTCCCAACTAACAAGCCTCACATTGGATGGACGTGTGAGGTGAAACCTGGGGTAACACATGACGCGGTTTCTGAAGCGGTAGATGTCCAAAGTGCAAGTGCCACAGTAATGGGGAGATGGATCCTGCAGGTAGAGATGAGGCTCCAACATAATGGGTCCGACTAAGGCGATAGAGGCCGCCTTGCTCATAGCCATGCCCAATCACGTTGCCCGTAAGGATGTCCTGAAAAATGAGAAGATGGATCAATTGCTCAACAATGTAAATCCTTCGTAAGTTGGCTAGTGAACAACAAATTCATCGAAAAATCAGGCGCATGTAACACGTTCTTGAGATGCATGGATGGTGTCAGTCTAATCTCCCTCTGACCAAGATTCAGGAAATGTGTCCCATTAGCGATAACCAAAGTGCGGCCTGGAGAAACCTGTCGGTATCCTGTAAGTAGACCTTGATCTCCGCACAGATGATGCGTGGCACCAGAGTCCATAATCCACTCTAAAGTATCTGATCCACTACTGCTAGTGAATGCATAAGTGCTACCTGATGTACTGATGCAGACGCAACAACGTCGGAGTGACTCTCAGAAGTAGGTGCTGATGCAGCGGGACTAGATGGAGGCTCAACCTGTTCAGCTACTCGTGCAGAAGCAGGAAACCCATGTTTAGAATAGCATGTGTCTTCGGTATGTCCAGAACGATGGCAAAAAGTACATGATGGGCGAACACGGCCTCCTCTGCCCGGAGGTCCACGGTCACAGAACTGATGATGACCCCCACGACCTCGATTGACTGCCATGGCTGAGGCGGTCTGATTTGTAGTAGACGAAGGAACAATGATACGACTCAGCCTATGAAAAGCTTCCTCCATAAGAGGAATAGTGGAATCCACCAAGATCTGGGAACGTGCTGCCTCGTATTCTGGATCAAGGGCAGCCAGAAAAACACCCACCATAGTGGCATTCCGATAGGTCTTCTGTTGCTTTGGAGTGGTTGTGCGAGGCATGAAGCTATAAAGCTTCTCAAACATTCCACGTAAAGACGTGTACAATGAGTGTAGAGGCCGTCCATTCTGCTTGATTGTAAAGATGTCATGCTGAAGTTGCAGAATCTTCATCTCATTCTTTGCTTGTGAATATGTGGCAGCCACAATGTCCCACATTGCTTTGGCAGTGGGCTGATGGATAATATTGTTAGCAATCTCAATTGCTAATGTTCCGGAAAGCCAGACTTTGGCATATGCGTCATCTGCCTCCCAAGAGGCATTAACACCTGTCTTCTCAGCAGGCTCTTCCTCAGTAAGAATGTGCTTCTTACCGGTTGACTTCATCATACTCATGAACTGCATGGCTCACAGTTCATAATTTGAACCATCCATCTTCACAATAGGCGCAGGACCTCTGAAGGCACCTGTAGATGAAATATCTGCCTTGCTTTCTGATTATGATATTGGAAGACTAGGGGAGTAGACTGAAGATATGATTGTCTACACGGACATTAACGGGTTTAGTTGCATGTGTAGACGCAAGCAACCAAACCCATTAATCTGGAAACACGCGCGCGAAACGAGGCTAAAGCAGCACGCGCGCTGGCCTAGTGCTGCACGCGCATGGAAATTACACATGCAGATGTGCGCGCAGATGCGCGTGCAGGATCACGAACAAGGACACACACCGAGGCGTGCACATCACAGCTTCACGGACAGAGTTTCACACGCATAGGCATACAACTTGATGTGCACATGTGTGCAGATGCACAGGTTCATGCGCACAGGCACACAACTTCACGTGCACCAGCGCTCAGGTGCACAGGCTTCACGTGCACCAGCACATAGGCGCACATGCACACGTCTTCACACGCACAGGAGCGTGCTGTCAAGGACGTTACTTCTCATGCCGTGCAGGTGAGGAGGAACAAATGGATTGAAGTGTGAGTCAAACTTAATCTCCTCGTATGAGAGCATGTGCTCTGTACTGCGCCTTTCAGAGTCACTGCAACTGAATATGAGTTTCCACCCGGAGAACTCTGGCTCGCCACATCATGTTGACAACTGCTCCATCTTTGAAAGGGCAGAGCTGAAAAAAGTCGTGAAAACATCCTCGTCAGAGTCCACGGTCGTTGGAGAATGGAGTCTGAAAGTCTCCTCGTTGGAGAACTGGGTCTTTCCCATATTGGCTCAGAGAATGTGATCTCTACTCTGGAGTCCCTATGAAATCACATGTAAACCCTAGCCCACATGGCATAGGGAATGAGATCTCTACTCTAGAGTCCCTATGGATTACATGAAAACTCTGACCAAAACAAATGATGGGGACCACACAAAAGATGGCAAACATTTGCACATTTGACAGAGGACTTGAAATCTGAACGTCGAGTCCGAAATCTGAAGAACTGTAGAGTCTGAAAATCTGGTTGGTCTGAAGAATCTGAATCCGATCTCTAACTCTACACAACACTCTCCCTTTCTCCTTATACTTGTCGGAAAATAATGACATCGACAAAGTTGGGAGAAGACATGAAAATGGAGAAACATGAATCACACAAGCCATCTATATTTTTTTCTCTTCAGCTTTTCTTTTCATTTTTTTTAAAATAAGCCGTTTATTCTTTTTTTGTATGGCTTTTCTTTTCTTTTTTTCAAGACATTCTTTTCCAGCTAATCCATTTTTTAGCCAACTCATCTTTTTTTAAGCGTACGGTTTTTTTGTTGTACGCTTCCCTTTTTTTTTGAAACAAAACCTCTTGGCCCAAATAGTAGGAGCAAATATGCCACAACCTCTCTCTTTTTAATACATACGTCCCACTTGGGCCTCTCCTCTCTCTCTCTCTTAATAGCATATCCCCCCTTTTTTCGACCTCTCTTTTTTCTAAACATGGCCCAAAAGCCCACCCCTATTTAGGGTTCCCATTGGGGAACCCCTTACAAAACTCAAGGGGGGCGCCACCTTGATCTGGTAAAGCTCTAGATTGCTGCTCTGCCTGAGCATCGAGATGGAGATCCTATAGGAAAGGAGCGCCGCCTCCACATTTGAGGAGAAATGCGGTAGTGAGCTGGAGAGGTTTTGCCTAGAGGAACCTCTGCCTGGAACTTCGAAATCCCTCTCATTTTGTTGTTGTTGGCGCCTAGCCTAAGGCACAAACCCATGACCACAAGGTTAAGAGTCACGACTTTCGCCACTGGAAGATCTGCTGCCGTCACCTGGGATGTGGGAGGTTACGACCTCCGCTTGGATTTGCTATGTGAGGAAGGAGCGCGTGAGAAGGTGTTTGCCGCTTGGAGAGTGCGACCATCACCGCCTGAGGAGGGCTTCTGAATCTGAAGAGGGGCGGAGTTTGTTGCCTGGAAGAAGTGGAGTGCAGATGGAGCCCTGTCAGAAGGTGCCTGAAGCGCTTGATCATGCTCAGAATGTGCTGTAGCTAGGAGGATTAGGGTTCCATCAGGAACCCTATAACTGATCCGAATATTACTGAACAGATGTGTTGGTGGCCTTGCTCTTCAGAATTTTTGAAATAAATCTCGACTAGACGAACAAGAGTCGAACCAAAATCGAATCTCTTTATAAATAAAGAACATAAAATCCTCAAGAATCAAACCCGCTCTGATACCATGTTAAAAAAATAAAGAATGCGGAAGCAAATCAGAGAAATAGAATGAAATATTGAGGAACGCCGGGATTTTTACGTGGAACCCTACTCCCTAAGGAGCGGGATGAAATCACGGGAGAAGGCCTCAAAGGGCCATATGTTGCATTGCACTTTCTCATCTGATACATGGTGTCTGGAGCTAATTATGTAGCCTCCACAGACTCTCCAAGTCCCATCACTGGTAGATGTGGGACTAAGTTCCTAGATGGGGTAAATGGATCTTAGAAGGAAGTGACGCATACAGGCTTTTACTATTTCAGAAAATGAAACTTTTATTTTTGAGTTAGTTCATCTGTGCTTGTAGCCCAAAACTGATTGGATATGTTCTCAGCTATACATAGTTTACAAAGTTAATTGATGATTGGTTTATTGATGATTGGATAGCCCAAAGGTTTACAAGGGGCATGCATGTATGCAAAACCATCTTGTAAAGTTAGACGAATCACAATTTTGTTTTGCTAAAAGTTTCAAGGGGAATCCCGAGGCAAGCATTTTCATACAACGGGAAGTTAGTGCCATATACAACACCATCGTACACACCCACGGGCCAAAAAATGTATTTTTTATTTAATATTTGAATGACTTTTCCCTTGGCGGTCGTCATCATTTGATTTCTAAAAAAAGAAGTAACTTTTGGAATATCTTGCCTGTTTATTGTCATTTTCCGTAGTTGTGTATATTAGTGTTTTTTATGTTAAGCACCTTGATTTTTGTTAGAAAATCGGAAGCGGAAGCATAAACATGGAATAAGAAATAAACAAGAATAAGAACGCGGGATTTTAACGTGGAACCCTACTCCGTGAGGAGCGGGATGAAACCACGGGAGAAGCCCTCTAAGGGGCGGATATTCTATTGAATTTCTCAATGAGTACAGGAGGTCTGGGGCTCCTTATATAGCCTCTACAGAGCCTCCAAGTCCCACCACTGGACGATGTGGGACTAAACACTGGATGGGGTAAATGGATCTCCTCCAGGATCCATTTACCCTGCTACAACACAATAGGCGCACTACTAAATACTCCAACACTCCCCCTCAAGCTGGAGCATGCAATGCTCAGCTTGGAAGAACATCTCTGGAAAGGTCCTCTGAGCAATGGCTTTGTGAATATGTCTGCTGTCTGGTCCTCTGAACTGACATGGGACGTGGAGATGAAGCCCTTCTGAATCATGTCCCTAGTGTAATGACAATCTACCTCTATATGTTTTGTTCTCTCATGGAAGGCTGGATTGTTGGCAATGAATAACGCTGCCTGATTGTCACATTGCAGATTCATAGGCAAGGGAACTTCAACATTCAGATCTTCTAGGACTGCTCTAACCCACATCATTTCTGTGCTTGCCTGTGCCATGGCCCTGTACTCGGATTCGGCACTGGATCTCGCCACAACAGTCTGCTTCTTGCTTTTCCAGGAGACTAAAGAGCTTCCTACAAAGATAGCAAATCCAGAAGTAGACTTACGATCCCGTGGACATCCTGCATAATCCGCATCTGCGCAGGCTGAAATAGACAAATCTGTGGCTTTCTTGAACAGCAACCCTGTGCCTGGGGAAGACTTCAGATATCTCAATATCATGTACAATGCATCCATATGTACTTGCCTTGGCTGCTCCATAAATTGACTCACCCGGTTTACTGAAGTGCAATATCCGGTCGAGTTATAGTCATGTATAAGAGCTTGCCCACCATTTCTCTGTACCTTCTCTTGTCCACCTCCTCAGTGTCATCATCGTACAGCTTCATACTCGGGTCCATAGGTGTACTTGAAGGTCTGCATCCAGTCATTCCTGTTTCAACCAGCAAATCTGTGACATATTTTCTCTGAGTCATCACCATTCCTTGTGCATTTCTTGCAAATTCTATCCCCAGAAAATACCGTATTGTGCCTAGATCCTTTGTAATGAACTGACTGCCCAACATAGACTTGGTTATCTCAACCCCCTGTGCATCATCTCCAGTAACCAATATATCATCAACATATACCATAACAACGATGGTACCTCTAGGAGTCTTCCGGACGAACAGTGAGTGGTCCGCATTAGATCTTCTGAACCCCTGTCGTTCAATAAGCTGGGAGAGCTTTTGGAACCATGCTCGAGGACTCTGTTTAAGGCCGTAGATAGCCTTATGAAGTCTGCACACCTTCTGATTCTCCCCCTCAGCAGCAAACCCAGGTGGCTGCTGCATGTAGACTTCTTCCTGTAGATCACCGTACAAGAAAGCATTCTTAACATCAAGCTGGAATATGGTCCAGTCACGTACCACTGCAACTGATAGAAGAATACGAAGTGTAGAGTGCCTCGCCACCGGTGAAAAGGTGTCCAAGTAATCGACACCATATGTCTATGTAAACCCTCTTGCGACGAGCCTGGCCTTGTATCTGTCAAGACGACCATCTGCATGATATTTGACCGTAAATACCCACTTACAACTCACCACAGATGCACCTGGAGGGATAGGGACAAGAGACCAAGTCCCTCTAGACTGCAAGGCACACATCTCCTCTTCCATCGCTAAACGCCAGCATTCAATCTTCATGGCATCCTGATAAGTCCGAGGTATCTCTACTGACGACACAGCAGCGGCAAACTTCTGGAAATCCCCAGTGAGACGATGAAAGGAGACCTGAGAGGCCAGAGGATATGATGCACACTGTCTTCGCTGCTTCCGATGAGCAATAGGTCGGTCCAAGTCATCTAACACAGTGCTGACTGGTTGGTCCTCCTCCTGTGGTAAAATGATGCACACTGTCTTCGCTGGCTTGGGGGCTGCGCGTCTGTGCGCACGGAGCGAGGAGAGGGTTCGCGCGTCTTGGGGTTTGCGAAGAGGAGCGGGGGGTCGGGGCGGCACCGCGCTGCTTGGAGTTGCGTGGGGTCAGCCGCCGCCTTGAAGATCTGGATGAAGACATGTGATGCGCCTTGAAGATCTGGATGAAGATCTGGGTCAGCCGCCGCCTTGAAGACATGTGATGCTCTGGAGCCTGGAGGGTGCGCCAGGGTCTCGCGCACAGGGAAGTAGCGGCGATGGGAGGCCGCACAGAGGTGCCTCCTACCGCCTGGGTCAGGCTGCTGCGCCTGGAGCACGAGCCCCTCCTGCCGTGGGCTCGGGGGGAACTGGTGCCTGGATCGGGCTCGCCTGTGAGTGGTCTTGCCGGGGAAGAGAACAACGCGGTATCGCTGCTGGAAGCGATTGAAGCGCTTGGACTGGAGAGGATGCAAGTGGCACAGATCCAGATGTAGGGTTCCAAAGAACCTCAAAAAAAAAAAACTCTCCAACATAATATGAACTTTGAACAGTACAAAAAATTTCATCGACATCGAATCTCGAAAACTAAACATGAAAACCTCGAGAATCGACCCGCTCTGATACCATGTTAGAAAATCGGAAGCGGAAGCATAAACATGGAATAAGAAATAAACAAGAATAAGAACGCGGGATTTTAACGTGGAACCCTACTCCGTGAGGAGCGGGATGAAACCACGGGAGAAGCCCTCTAAGGGGCGGATATTCTATTGAATTTCTCAATGAGTACAGGAGGTCTGGGGCTCCTTATATAGTCTCTCCAGAGCCTCCAAGTCCCACCACTGGACGATGTGGGACTAAACACTGGATGGGGTAAATGGATCTCCTCCATGATCCATTTACCCTGCTACAACACAATAGGCGCACTACTAAATACTCCAACAATTTTAACTTAAAAAATATGGTCACTTCGCATGAGCGCAAGGGGCACTAAAACTCGAGCAAAATCCGGTGACGTTGATTGTGCTTCTGTTTGTATTAGGGTTGTCTTTTTATTTGTGATTATATTGCCTTTTTATTTTTCATCTGTATCTTCATTAATATTGCGATATCGAATTGACAGGTGAGGAAGTTAGTGCCAAATTTGCAAATATTCAATGCCAAGCCTATAGAAAAGTTCTGTGGCACTAGAAACTCTTGGGCTGAAGATGTCGTAGTTCCTGGCAGAGATTACAGATCTCCTCTAGATGGAGGTTCTCATGCTGCTCAAAAAGGTGAAAAGAGAAAGAAGGATATGACAGATTCTGGTTATGAGAATTCTCTTTCTCTTGATGGCACAAAGAAGAAAGTTCATATGGAGGGACTGAATCTCCCTGACAAAGCCATGGAAAATGAAAATTTGCTTTCTGATATATCGGAGCCGAAAGAGGTGAAAGAAACAAAGAAACATCATGAACAAAAACCAAAGAAATCTAAAGGAATGAAACCCGTGGCATCCGCAACAGGCACTATCCCTTTTGAGAATGATGAGTCTCGAGCTGACTTCAAATTGAGGAAGAATGTAGAGGAAAAAGCTATAGATTCCAGGACTAAGAAAGCTACAGGATTTGACGATGACGGTTCCTCATTTATGGACCTTGTTTTATCTGGGAAGGAAGGTGAAGTCAGTGAGCATAAATCCGAGGGATGCTTGGATAGCAAATTCTTTGGTGGTCTGGTCATCGATCATGCGAAAGAAAAGAAGAAGATGAAGAAAAAGGTCGGTGTCATAAGTGGTCGCTCTGCTCTCACGCATATGGCACCGAGTGTGGATGTTGGAATGGGGGGGCCATCTGCTTGGAATGATTAGCTCTTAGGATGAATTGTGAACAAGATATGCCACAAGGAACCTCTAATCTTGAGTAAGATATGTCTTTGTATCCATCTTTTGATTTGAAGAGTTGAGAATTTTTGTTATCTGAAAGGTGTGGCTGCCGGAAATTCTCTAACGTATCTTGGTGAGAGCTTTGAAATAACGACTTATTTTAATGTTACCATCTTGGATCTATATAGTAGTTCAATTGAGTGACAGTTTCAGTTCCGCAGCTGGTGAGTTTTGGATATACCTGGAATGAAACCAAGACACCTATGGAGTCCTGCATACAAGGTGGAAGGTTATTGTTATCCAATGGCCCAAACATATCAGAAGTTCAATGCTACTTTAGTACGTAATGACTTTGTTGATCTTATTTCAGATTGCTGCAATTTGGTATTTCTTTCACAGTTTCCCTTGTATATTGGGATTGGTACTTGTTCTGGGGACCTTTTCTAGTGTTCCATGTATTGGTTTTTTATTTTTGTAAGTTGGTCTCCTTTGGTAGAACAAAAGATATAATGTTTCTTGTCAGGCTGCCAAATTGGGTATGGTTATACCTACATCTAAGTTAGTTGGACAAAAATTTAGTTTTTTTCTCTCTCCTCCTGAAGCATAAACTTGAACCATTGCTTTATGGACACTATCAAATACCAAAAACTATTTCTGCTGTAAAAAATTATCAAAATGTGTGCTATTTACAACAGCTGCTTGGGTTTAGTGACGTTACCTGGCCCATCATCCAAAGGTTGCCTATTTCGGCCAGCACTTTTCATTCAATGGCTTAACTGTTGTTAGCAATTACATATCGGATTTATTGATATGTCATAGCACTGCTCTGTGTAACTGGGGTTGTTGTGGTAGGTCTAACAACTTGTTGGCCTTAAACGTCGGTTTCGGGCACCATTTCGATGATCGACCAAAATAGAATTTCGATCGAATTTCTACGGAAATATCGATCATTTCGGTCATCTTTTGTACTAGGGCCTCTATATTTCGGTCGAATTTTGATTTTGACAGGATTTCAAAATCCAACCAAAATGATCGATATTTTGGTTGAATGACCGAAATATCGAATCACATAAAAGATACCTTTTTTGGGATAATCTCCTTCACCCTCCTTTCCTTTATCCTCTTCTCATTGTCTTCCCATGATCCTTTCCTACTCCCCCATCTTACATTGCTCCCCAATCTCCAGTACCATTTCACCTCTCAAAGTCCCAGTTCTTCCCCTACTGATGAATTCATCTCCCTCCTTTTTCTTGTTTCCTTCTCCTTAGGTTGCTCAAGCCCTTTGACACATTCCCCCTCTTTGCATCTCACCAAATTTCTTCTCATATGAGATAATAAATAGTTTTAAAAGGACATTCTTGTCGGTGTCCACAAAGAAAGAAGAATATGAAATGATGACATTAATTCAATGAGAAGAAGATAACTAAAGGGTCCCAATCGTAAGAGAAGCTTAAAATAGACTGGCTCATCAGTATAATAAAGGTTGTTTTGGGGTTGTTTTTGGTTTGCTGCATTCACTACTAGCTACCCCTCAAGAAAGCAGAATAAAATACAACCTTGCATATAATCCTTGGATACCCCTACATATTTCTCATGCTCACCAACTTCTCCTTGAGTTCATCCAATGCAAAAGTCAACTCTTAAGTCTTTGCCAACACATAGTAGGGATGTTTCTGAATTATGTTGTAGGCGTAGACCTTCCCCTTAGGGTTGTCAAATTTAAACCCACGGAGTGTACAAAATTTGACGAGGTAGTTTATGCCGTGAGTGAGCGTAAGATTCTTGCCCCAGAGAAGTTGGTTAATGGAGTGATGGTAGAGATTGTGTTTGTTGTTGTCATGGCTAGTATAAATGATAGCTTTAATGGAATCCTTATTGTCCTCATACATGTCATAAATGACGATGTTGATGGTGGTTTTCTCACTGTTGGGGGGCATGATGGGTATGGACATAGTTGATATCAACTTGGACGTGGCCATGGAAGTCGATGGTACAGAGCTTCATCCAACAGAAGAAGATGTTGCCGACATGATGCCATGGATTGAGCTAAAGATTTGGTTGCCATGATTTATTTAGAGGTTGCCTTAATCATATAGGGGTTGCCTTAAGACTGAGGCAATCAAAAGTGGTGGAGGTAGGTGATAATGCCTCGTGCATAATGGAAGCGTGAATATCGGATCATTTCCGATAAAAACAAACTTTTCGTACAAGTTATGATATCAACAAAATTTAAAACAATTTCTATGGAACTACATGGATTGGGAACCATTTCAAAATTGTACCATCATGATCACATGAGTTTAGAACATACCTCTTGAAGCATGACCGTGATCTACAAGTCTTTAAGAGAAGAGACCTCCTATCTCAAGTCCGATCTGACAGAGATTGCACTTGCGAGCGCAGGGATGAACCACATGACTCCCTGCTTAATATGTGATTTATCACTCTAATTAGTTGAAAATAGAGCTTCGTTTCGAGTAATTAGATGCATTCATGTGTTTATAACTCATAATTAGCATTCATGCACTTGTATATAATTTGCATAAATTAACACTTCATTTCGAATCCATATTAACTTGTAAATAATTACATAACTTCACCCATTTAATTAATTCACACAAACTCCAATTAATATAAAAATAACTCCATCATGTACATACTATTACTATTAATCAATGAAAAATCCCGACAAAATACCAACTTGTATACATTTGGAATAAACCCTAACCCTAATTGCAAGACATAAAGTCGTAAAAGCTGATATCTCTCACATACAATGTCCAAATTTACTCCACTCACTTTTGAATTAATGCACATTCAATTATTGACAAATAGAGATCAAATTGAAAAGAATCGAAGTTCATATGTGAAACTTGGGTTTTGAGATCAATTTGTATATTGTACATATTCACTGATTTTAGACTAATTATTTTATGTACATTTTAACTCTTTTTTATTTATTTCTTTTTTATTTCTTTATTTCATATTAGTTTCTAACTAATTACATTAAAATAAAAATCTAAAAATTAAAAGAGAGTTCCTGACGTAAGCACACTGACCTATTCATTTGTAAATAACCGACTTCACTAATTGATTATGCTTTTTTTCTCAACTTAGAAAAATCCAAAAAATGCAATTGTGGTCACTTTATTATTTTACATCATGTTTGATGCATGCATTTATTGTTTACAAAATATCAAGTAAAAATACAAAACTAAACAAATGGTATTTTATACTCATAAAATATTGACCAAAAATTGCATAACTTGCATACATGACTTCATTTGCATCTAAATCCTTCATGAATATTGTAGAATACATTTAGATCAACATTTTTCATTTTGGGCATTTTTGTATTTGAGGTTGTTTGTTATTTTTTAATCAATTTTCTTCATTTACTTTCATTGGTCAACAATCATTGGCAAGTGACATTCGTCCATTGGTCCACCTCAACCCGCACAGTCAACCCGCCCAATCTTGTCAACCGTTCTTGTCCTGTTGCACATCAAAGTCCGACAATTGGATCAATTTTGATCCAACAGTCTTAACCATTTCCACCCTTCCCCATTGTCCATACGTGAAAACTCCCCACCGTTGGATCTGGGACGATCCAACGGTTACCTAATCATCCCCTTCCTCTAGCCGAATGCCCTCTACGCCTCCTCTGATCACCTCTCCTCCATATCCTATCCTTAGTAAATGACCAAGAGAGTACCCTGAAGCCGATCTCGCTAATCTAACAGAATCAGCTGTCGTTGTGTGATCGAACACAAGGCCCAATTGGCAGCTCAACAATGAACCCACTTAAAGTAGATTCAAACAAGGATAATCAGATGTGAATCAAAATTTATTATACCCTATGTTGAGTGTGTACAGTGGACAAGCAGGTAGGGGTCAAACTCAGGGAAATCTGGGTAGCATCGAATATTATTTATAAATAAATAAATAATAAATAATAAATGTAGAGATGTATATATATGCACACTATTTACTTAGGTTTTTTGTGGGTTTTTTAAAAATTTATTTTTTTTGTATTTTTTGTTTATTGTTTTTTAATTTTTATAATAATTTTAAGGTTTTATAATGATTCTAATAATTATAATAATTAATAATAATATAAATTTTACATGAATATATAGATATATAATACACTATAGGGTAATATAATTATAAATACAACTAAAAATAACCAAAATTTGCATAATAAAACAACTGTGTGATTTTTTATATTTTTCTATTTTTTTAATTTTATGAAGATTTTTGCTAATTTCTAGATATTTTAAGTCTAAAATATACAAATTCAGGGACTTGATAATTAGTCTGAGTTGTTTTGAGATTTAAAAATACTAAATGGGGTTAAAAATTCTCAAAACTATTTTTAATACATAGTAATATATATATATAATTACTAAACATAAACTAATATTTTTAGGATTTTGAAGATTTTTTATACTAGGATTTTGGAGCTTTTAATTTTTTCTAACTTTCTTTTTCAATTTTTAAGAATTTTTGGTCTGGAGGCACTATACATAATAATAAATAAATACTGATTTTTGGAATTTTAAATATGATTTTATACATTTTTTTGAATTTTTATAGCCATGGAATATCCATGCACTTTTTGATTTTTAATAAATAGGAAAAATTTATGAAATGCAAAATAAAAAATATGGCATGAAAAAATTGCATCAAACACATTATCCTATTTTTGCATGATTTTTGGATCATGAATGATATTTATAAAAATTATAAAACAAAAACAAAAATAACTTGAACTAGCATGGATATATTTACAATTAAAATAAAGAACCAGGACTATACTGATAAATACCCAAAAGTTTTGAACTAAAATATTAAAAATTTAAATATTTAACTACAATTACAAAACTTGGATTGGGTCTACATGCAAAATTCCCACGAACGTGGGTCGCCACATGAGGTTATGCGGCGGAGGACTAAATTACAATGATAAAAATAGACGAGGGCATACATGCAGTTTATCCACTAATTTTTAACGTTACAACACATTTACAAGACCACTTAAATATTTCAAAAATACTAAGGGGGATTTCGTAAATTACCCACTTAAACCAAAAGATCGGGCCATTTGTCGTGCTGCTACGTGGAAGAGCGTGGCTAGAGGTGCGTATCGTTTTGCCTCGCGTGGACAACTACGACTAGATCTGGGAGGAGGGGCTCGATCGGACGACAACTGGGTAGCCTCCAAGAACAGGAAGAACACCGAAGATGGTGAATGTCGATCTCCGATTCCAGCTATGTCCGAGCACTATTCTTCATGTAGATTGGCTCCTCATCTTCATGGTGTCCTCTCGAAGCTGCAGATGGTCTCTGATAAGGTCCAGGTCCCAACGATCGGGACCTAGATGGCCTTTTTCCTAGAGCAAAAGACGTACCTCGAAGTGGCTCCAAGTGCACGACTTCAACTCGTTCCTATACGCAGAAGGTTACTAGGCTTGAGAGGATCATCTCGGCCCAAAAAGGGAGGTCTGGGACCTCGTGGGTGATACGAGCGGTGAGCTTCGACGACGCGGAGGAAGAGGAGCTCTGAGGAACCTTAATTCATGTGGAATCACATGGCGTTTTGTTGGGAAAAGATGAAGAAAGTGCTCAGGTTCGCGATGATGGTGAAGATGAATCGAAGAACAACTGGATTCACGATGGATTCAACCTGGAACGCAAGCTCCAGGTTTGCGAACATATCGGATTTAACCTAATTCTAATCATCTAAACTTAAATATAAAAAGAAAATTGAAATATACACTGCGAAATTAGCTAGAAAATGAAGAGTCGGTGCTCGACTTGGCCTGTTGCCAAGGATGCCGAACCTCAATGACGGTGGCCAGAGGTGATCGAATCAGCTCTTCTAGAGCTGCTCCTCGTTGCAACCTCCGACCAACGCCTCCATGTCACGGAGCCTTAGCATTTAGAGAGGAATTGAGGGGCCAAGAATAGGGGAAGGACGATTAAAACCAAAAATGGTGAGGTGGTCGGATTTTATGGGCTGGGAAACGACGATTTTCAAGGTGACTTTGTGTGCAAAAGGAGGAGGATCGATGAAGATGCGGGCATGGGCGGAGGTGTCGGATGTTCATGCTATGGAAGGGCAGTTACCACAAGAGAAATGGGTGTATGGAGGTTGAAATCGACGAAGGAGATGGCCCCATGAATCTGATAGGGGTGGCTTGGGTCATACGTATAATTGACACAGGTCAACAATCGAATGCGCCTAGTTGGTCCATGTGAACCAACCAGGAAATTTCAGAACATAAATGTCTTGAAAAATTAATATAAAAAAGTAGATGATTTATTTTTTTATTAAAATAAAAATATTTCTAATTTCATGTAGTATTATTACCTATTTTATTTATTTTTTGAGGTGTGTTATTTTATGCTTATATTTACATGTATAATTTTAGGTACTTTTACCTGTTTTGAATATTTAACCTTTATTTTATTTTTTTAAATTTTATTATTTTATTCAATTAATTTACATATTTATAACTTATTTAAATATGCAAAAATATATTTTTGTTGTATTTTTCTGATATAATATGTGCATTTAAATAAATGAAGGTATATAAAATATATGTATATGTATATGTACTTGATACATATATATTAATGTATGTATTATTTTAGTGTATTTTTAATGATTTTATTTTATTCTAATTATGTACATATACTATAAATAGTATTTACAAAACTATAAAAATATGAAATAACGAAAGATATAAAGACTAAATAAAATGAATAATTTATTCAAGTATATTATACAATAGGGGTCCAACATCTAACTTTTTTTTTAATTCCAAATTAAATGAAATCCACCTTCATTAAATAGCTAATAAAAAGTTATATACAATTAGAGTGATTTTGTTGCATTTTGAATTCATATGGAGGGGATACATGTATGTGAAGTTGGATTTTTGATTTTTTATTCTGAGTGTAGAATGTACGGTGTGTATATTTTTTAGGTGAAGTCAATTTTATATTTTTCTTTGTATTTTTATTTAAAACTTTCATGTACAAAATTTATTTATTTGATTTATAAATAATAAAGAATAAAATAGGTCCCAAAGGTTAATTATTGGCCTATATTTTTAGGGTTTTCAGATTGTGTAATCTGTACAATTGGCCGCCCTATCTCCCCCTACTTTATTCCTTGTCGACTAAGTCATCATGATGATTGAGTCTCGAGGGTTAGTGTTTTTCAATACCTATGGTGTCTCATTTCCTTTTCTTTTCTTCTTTATTCTTTTATTTTTGTTTTAAATACAATAAATGTACAATATTTTGTACAACATCTTACACATTTTACAAAACAATTATCTTGACAAATTAATGATATATACATGCATTTGCTAGGGTTTAGAGACCAAAATGAAAGAATAAAGGTGATGAAGTGAGGATTCATCACTCCCTATAGTTTCCTTTGCCAGTCCATAGCAAACACTTATGCCTATAAGTACAGAAAAGAAAAATAAAGAAAATAAAAATAAATAACTTGGAATAATTCTGACTTTTAACTTGTCTTAATAAAGTCAATGTTTTGTGCTCAGAGAAGGCCTTTGGATTGATAGTGTGTTCGAAACCACATGGAAGTTAAGAAGTGTGACATAACAACCTTTAGGTTCCATACATCTATCATCCAGTCAAATTCATAGTCAGGTCAGAACCATCCTCTCAGTCACATACTCTTGTTACATTGAAGTGATAGAACCATGTGTGTGAAATTGTTCAGCTTTTCTCAAACAAAATCGTTGAACTATCAACATATATGCTCTTCTGGTAACTCGTCCTCGTGGAGACATATATTCACTTCTAAGGTCATATGCTCCCGATCTTTACAACCAAATGGAAATGAAGTTAGAAGAATGGGAAAAGAAGTGGGAATGGACCAGTGTAGTCTTCATTCACTTGTGAAGTCAGTCAGTAATCGATCCTTCACCAAGAAGCATGCTTTTACTGAAGCTTAAATTTTTGTGGAATTTTTGGGTGTAGGCTTCTTTGGATATTTTCTTTGACTTTGACCGCTTCTGCATTCTTGCTTGTGCCTCGGTGGATATAACATCTTTTGTTCCACCCATTTTTTTGGGGTCTAGGAAAAAGTTGCGCTGGTAGACCATTCCTTATCCGAAGCAATGTCTCAATCCATCTCCAGTATTTAGACATCATTGTTACCAAAAGAAGTGGGTTAGAGTACATGTGTTGGCAATCCCCAAGAGTGGTTCCTGAGGTACCCTTGATGAAGCGACCTTACATCGTCCTGACTTAGACTCCAAGATTTTTCAATAGTCCATCTAAGTTGAGCTAAGTGCTAGGTGTGAGGTTTCCAGTCAGGTCACTCTCTTAAGAGTCTTACAGATGATATGAAAGGTTCTATTTAGGCATATTAAATTGACCCATGAACATAGTCTTATGGAACCTAAAGAATTAAGTGAAAATGACCTGAAATATCTCCAATTCCGGTCCTCAATGGGGTTCCTCTGAAATTAAGTGTATTAAGGTCTATTCGAAGATCTAATCTTCAGACTTTATTTGGACTTGTCTAATTGTCTAAGTCATTCCAAAAAAGCGAATGCTATGTACAATGCAAGAAAATATCTCTATGAAGTAAATTTCTATTTTTGAAATTTTTATGGATTTTTGAAAGTTTTGCAAAATTTTATGCAATTGTGAATTTTTTTGCTAATTTTAATAGATTTTGAATTTTTAAAATTTTTAGGGATTTTTCAAAATAAAAATAAAAATAAATATGTGCAGATATTTACATGAGAGTGCGTCTTTGTAATTTATAAGAATCAGGTAAAAGAATTTACACTATGTATTTACAAGGATTTAGTTATTATCTACATGTTAATGTGCCGAGTTTGTAAAAGATTTTTATTTGCTTGGATTATGTATATAGTTCTCAAAATAATTTGAAAAGATTTTCACAAACATTTTGAAAACATTATTTTTTTACAAATAATTTTTACATATATTTTGAAAATTATTTTGTAAAGATTTTTCAAACAGTATATATTAAGATTTTTGAAATTATTTTTTCAACCATTTTCCAAATCATTTGCAAATGGATTTAAAAAACTTTTTATTCATACAAAGAAAAGACTTTTTAAAAAATTTGAAAACATTTTACAAAACATTTTTCAAATAGTTTTCAAAAGATAATTCAAAAAGATTTTACAACCATTTTTTAAACATTTTGCAAAACATTTTTACCTGATTTATTAATCCGTATATACAAAGAATTTTAATGTCTATTTTATTTTTTTAATTAGACATATTATTAGAAATACACAAGTAGGAGTTATGTCTTAAACATATATAGAGTATATATTGACCCCCATACTTGGCTTGAGCTATATTCTCATAGATCGAAGACAAAAGGAAGACATAACTCATACTAAGTATATAAAAGTCTATACTACAATGACTCAATAAAGAATAAGAAGTCAACCACGCCCTATACTTAGGATGAATTAATCCTAAATATAGTAGACTATATTCAACATGCAAGGAGGGTCGAGGGTGGAAACGAATAAATCATCGGCTCAGCCTATCTCCCTCTATGCTTAAGGTAAAATATTCCTAAGTATAGATAGAAAGTCGAGAATTGAGGAGATAGGCGAGGGATTTAAGAATGAATAACCCGAGGACACTTACCTCCCTGTACTTAGGATGAAGCAATACAGAAGAAAGAATTAGGCAACTCAGCAAAAATCTCATCATCAAGGACATCTGGGAACTCGACTGTGATATCCAATAGTTCTTATATGGAGAGGAACTCATGGGTTTCAATATAATCCATAAACAGATTTATATCGCGAATTTTAGCAAGAAAGTCACTATCTTCTGTTTGCTGCTCTGTAGGCTCATTCTCGTCTGATGCATGCTTTGATGATTTCTGCACTTGGATCATCTCAATTAACACCTTGTCGCTGCTCCAACGGAAGGTGATTTTCCCGATGACATAGTCCACCTTGGCTTCAGCTATTCGAAGGAACAACCATCCAAGGATTATCGAGGTATGAAGCAGAGGGGCTGAGGTATCCATGTCTAGTACAATGAAGTCCAGGGGGAACTGCATTCCCTAAATGGCGACGATGATTATCACTTGATGGATGTGTTTGCGAATTGAAAATTATTCTAGTAGACTTGAGCAGGCCCAACCCAAACTCTTTGATTAGTGATGTGCGCATCAGGTTGATTGAGGATCCGCTATCGAGGAGAGTTCGGTTGAATTCCTGATTGAACATCTTGCATCTGACTAGGGGAGCTCTCATATCCTTCTTTTTTTCGGGTGATTGCTGATTGCGTTCATTGTAGCCATGGTCAGAATATGCTTCACATTTCTTTCACGAACTCTACGCGATTGTCTTTTCGAAGTACATGCTTCTTTCAGTCCTTTCTTGATGTTAGGCATGCACTTGATGGCTTTGAGCAGGGGAATCTCAAGAATAAGATTCTGAATGATCTCAACCACATTAGGGTTGGGCAAGGCCTTTTTCAAAATTTTATTTTTTTTGGATTTTCTCAAAGCACTTAAAAATGAAATATTTACAGATCAAAAGAAGAAGTAGAAATAGTGTTCTCATTTACATCAAAATATATGCCCACATCAGGTTGTACAAATGGATGACTAAAGTGAGCATGACCATCCAAGAAAAGCAGCATCCAAAATTTGCATGCGGTGCTCCATCGTCTGGCATCAGGGTGGCTGCAGGTGCGATCTCCTCGTGATTGGCACGATAGTGCTTCAACTACTGCTTCTTCTGCTTTCTTTTTGTAAATTTTGATTTTTCTGATTTTTTTGCCTTTTTCTTTCTGGTGCTTCTCTTCTGTCTTCTTCTTCCTCACCCGTCCTGGATGTTGGATCTGCTGATGCCGAAGATGATGATTCACCTGTCAAAGCTTTATTCTTCCATTCATTGCGACGATCGGCTGCAAGGTCCTACCACTCCGAGAGTGACAACATTAGATAAGAACAAATCATGCACATATGACTCTGTTATACCAGAGAGAACACCACAGATTACCTGCTCTTTCTTCCTGAAATTATTGGGGTTGGCATCCTGATCTTCGAAAGTCAGGGTGCTTGAATCGATACAGGACTGAGTCGCTGTGCCAAAAGGATAGACGACGAATCAATAATAATATTTTATCCGGAACTTAAAAACAACAGAGCACACTATGTGTGTGTGCAAGTGTACATTGATAAGTCATGAGTCGAACACATGGAGGCGTGAATATGATGTACCGTGTTTTCTTGTGCGTGGACGAGTGTGATTTGTGAGAACAAAGTGCAGTGCTATGACTAAAAGATAATTAAATCTTAAATGAAATGATTACCATTGAGATATATAAAAAAAACTTTCTGGATTATAAACCTTAAAACAAAGACATAATAGATTCAAAACAAATAGTAGAATGATGGGAAGATTTAAAAAGGAATGTTGTCAAAATATTAGCACACAACACAGATGGCTGCAGTTGGTTAACAGCATCTCAAAAGCAAAAAATTCTGATGCGCTATTGTTCGCGAAGGAGACGGGCCGCAATTCTTTGTTATAAATGTGTATCCAGCTATTTCGTTTTCGACACTACGAGCTTCCATCACGCTATCTACTGCATCTACGCTACGAGCTTCCATCCGTGGAATTATGCTCAGATATCCCAAGCTGCTGCATATCTACTGCATCATCATGCGTGGTACACCCGGACATATATATATGCATTCTCCTTTCTCATGCCAACCCTCCCTATCGTTCTCGGGTCCCTGACATCTCCTTTTACCTCTCTTGTGTACGATAATCTTGGCGTAACCGCCGGTAGCCCTCGGATTCAAATGCTATGCACGTGACTAGGCTCCGTTGCAATCAATCACGCATGATTTGTGCGTTGTCACAGTCCACTCATGGGTGGATACAACTAATTCTCTTCATTTCTTGCCTTTTAAATGGCACGCATGAGATGCGAGCCGGAGATATTGCGCCCACTGCCTCTTCATGAAACTTACAGAAAAAGAAAAGCATGACAATGTATTCGTGTTTTTATAAAAAGGCTTGCGTGACTAGTGGTGATATTTCAGTTTAAAAGATATGCACACGAGATTGTAGTAAGTGGTGCCTTGATTCAACTAACCTTTGCAGATGTTCAGACGAAGCTCCATGCAGGAGATGTATATAGTAATAAAAAGTAGAGAGCTTAGATCTCTATCAGTCCTGATGGGTCATGAGGGGGAGGTATTCGAATACAGATCTGTACCTTGCAGGAGATAGGTCATACTTTCCAAAGCCAACATTTTATGCCTGTTAAAGTGGAGGTTGAAGGGCCACGATCTGATCTTGAGTCGACGTGGGTATCTCATCTATCATGATACATACATAATAAGAGGATGATCATTCTAACCCTATTTGTATGTGTGCCATTCAATGAAGAGGAAAAGTGGAAGGGGACATGATCTTCTGCGCGCATGGGGACCTCCTTGAAATTGGAGTAATAAAAGCTCCAACCGAGATGAGAATTCAAGATGAATTTTCAAAGATTCCGTTATTACACTTAGTCCATGTGAGAAGAATGTAAAGTAGATATTGGTTCGATTACCTAGGCAAGGTTTGAATGGGTGGAGAGTGGTATCAACCTTGACGAATATGAATAACTGACCATGAGATGTGATTGGAATAAAACTCATCAAATGTGGAAATTTATGCGCAAACTTTACAACCGCCTTGGAAAACGACCATGTATACATGATGGTATAACAGGTGCAAAATAGGCTCTCTTATGCTCATGAAAAATTACAAATAGACGATGATAACACAATGTATCTTAGATTCATCAACCCCTTATGCTTGATTCTTACTAGTCCTGAGCAAGACAATTTATTCAAAAACAAAACAAAACGACCAAAATGAAAGAAAGGAACTCTAGTCTTCTAAGGTTTTCCATTTACTATACCCATTTCATATTTATCTACCTAGCAATGGATGTGATTTTTAATCTTGAACTAAGAGTGAGGATAATTTATTTACATATAATAGGGTGATGGATTCTCTAAAGATGGATGCCACATAGGTCAGACAGTACCTGAGTATCAAATTGACTTTTGAATCCAATTGACATATGGAACCTCATTTGACATTATGTTAGACACGATGAACGGTATTGTTCTAACACTTGAAGTCACCCAATCTGTCAAATGTTCGGTTCGTGTGCAAGCCCAATGTTCCCATGGCACTGACACTAATTGCGGGAGGTACTTCTTCCCTTCTAATAGCTTTATTAATGATTTGGTTGGTATTTGTAAGCTTTATTGAGTAGGGTTCGACCATCTGCATTCGAGATATGCCAACTCTGGCCCTACTGATGCCCTTTGTTCACCTGCTCCCATGGATTTTTAAACAGCCTCGACTATTAGCACTAGTTTGCTGCTAACTCTGGCATTGCTCAGGAGTAGTGGAAGCATCTTTATTTTTAAAAGTAGAGCGTACTTACATTATGTGTGGAGGTATTTTAAAATACCTTCGATGTACGGATACTTTAGCTTTGCCAACTTAAAGATATAGCTGTTGGGGTCATGTTTCTCCCTTGGAGAGGCCCAACTCCCTAAGTATACGGGACAAGAGTCAAGAGTGGTAAGGATTGAACACTTGTATTTCTAGGATCCCTCAATTTGATAGAAGTGTCAAATGTACTTGACGATGTTGTTCAGATGGTTTTCTTCATGCCTAATAAGGTAAACAAGGTCATCTAGTTTCTAATCCAATTTGTCTCTTGGGTAATCTAGCTAAAACAACCTTAATGGCCTAAGTTACATCAACCTCTTGAGATTCTCATATAAAGGTGAGGCGAGGTCCTCAACACAGGTTCATGGATTTAAAATCTAATCAGATGCTTGGGGTAAAAAGTATGAAGATGGGTGTACCCAATTGGAAAACAGATAGATCAAAAATGAAAAGATTTTTGACTCAAAAAACAAAATTTTGAAAGAATTTTGAAGAAATTTGCATTTTTTGGTTTTTTCGTTGCAACCCAATCAAGCGTCAGTAGATAAACAAAATTTTTTCTTCTCAAGCTATACAATTAACTAAAATTGAATAATGAAGCAAGAGAAATTTTTGCTACTTATTTACCTGTATAGCGGACATGATCGAACTCAGCGAGGCTACAATTCCGAGGGTTATTCAAATAATCGATGAAAAATTAATTAAGAAAAAAATAGGAATCTCAAAGGCAAACTGTCCTTGGTTTTTGTGGAATTCTTCTCTTTTTAATTTTTTATTTGTATTTTTTTATTTTCTGATTATTAAAATTTTAGTGATTTTAATTTTGAAATTTTTTATTTCAAATAATGAATAATATGCACAAGATAAGAAAGCCACACAACAAACTATTTTTGTATTTTTTATTTATATCAAAAAATCTCAGAAAAATCCAGAGAAAATATTTTTGTGTTTTAAAGGCTTTGAAATATTTTTGGAAATTTTTATAGAATTTTCAGATGTTTTTGTATTTTTCTAAAAATCAAACAGTAACAAAAACGAGAAAAAGTGCACAGCTTAGAGTAATTTGTAATTTAAAATTTTTTAATCCCAAAACTCCTGGCAATTATTTTTATGATGAAATATATGCAAATATCTACAAACAGGAACGATTTTTTAGAATTTTATAGAATTTTCTGTGATTTTTATAAGATTTTTGGTGTTTTTCAATTTTTTTGATTTTGAAAAGAATTAATGTGTGAAAATTAGATATAAATTAAAAGATAATGAAATATAATACTCTAATTTTTTTAGAAAAGTTGGAGCAATATTCAAAATTTTATGAATTTTCGAATTTTAGAAAGAGAAAAAGACACTATTTTTGATTTTTTTAATAATAATATATTAATTTTAGAAAAAAGAAATGAAAATTTTATGCTAGAAAGATAAGCACATTAAGAATATAGCATGATTTTTGGGAGATTTATTGACCAACAAGAACATTTATTTCAATAAGAAAAGCAAGCAAAATAAAGGTCTGGAAGTCAGGGACTAAATTGCAAATATTCAAAGTTTTTGCATGAAAAATCAATGGAAAATAAAGAGAGGTACATCAATGCCAATTACCCAGTTGAAACGTGCGACTCACGTGCTTGAGTTGGATCAGAGGCTTTGTAATTTTCAGAACATTCAGGAGCTTATTCGTAAATTTTCCAATTTTTTAATATTTTTCCTCTAAGGTTTCTCGAGTTCCTGCGTTCCTCTTCAATAACCAAATCAGGCAAAAGGGGGCGCCCCCCCTTGCAATCTTCTCTCTAAAGGGATGAGCGGCAGTGTCTTAGGAGTCTGATCTGGGCCTTCGGCAGATGATGGAGAGGAGGCTGTGAACGATGTCGGTGGCTGTGCCCCGTACGATGGAGGCAGTGCGGCTCCCAATTGTAGGAAGCATCGGTTAGCCGCTGGCGGGACGACTTCGGCGCAGAGCGGATACCACGACAGGCGGCGACAGGACTTGAGGTCGACGGTCTGCTGTTGTATATGGCAATGGAGGATCCGCCGTGGTGAAGGCGCTAGTGCGGCTGTCGCTCGGTCGATGGTGGAGGACCGACGGTTGGACGTTTGGAGGTCGGCGGGGGCGCGACCGGATGGCTTTGACGGGCGAAGGCGGTGCGCCTGGGCGGTGGCGGGGGCAGTCCCGTGTGGAAGCTTCCTTTTTTTTCATTTTTTTTCATTTTTTTTCATTTTTATATTTTTTGTAAATCAGAAACAATAGATTTTTTTATATTTTTTAACAAAACTGGAATGGATTTTTTAATTTTTCTTATTTTTATTTATTTTTAGGTGATCCTGCAAAACAAATGTTAGAGAGAAGAAAAACAATCTATTTTTTGTTTTCTTTATATATTTTTATTTATAAATAAATAAGGACACGAGCACGACGACTCGATCCTGAAATCAAACTGAAGAGGTGAATGTGGATCCGGCAAAAAATGAGGAATGGATCCGAGTCTCCGGCCACCGTGCACGGCCGGAGTTGAGAGATCGTGATAGGTAGAAACGAACGTGTAGAGATCGAGAAAATGAAATGAAATATTGAGTTGGTGGCGGATCAAATTGTGATGGATTTTAAGATCTGAAAAAAATGACAACGAAGAAAAATACGAGAAAATAAAACTACGATTAACCTAGGATAAAAATAAGAGAAGAAAAGTGATGGATCTCCCCTTAGGAGTGGAAAAGACCTTGATCACCTCGACGACGGCCGACTCGCTGTCATCGGATGGCTCGGAGACTAGGTACCCTTCTATGACAAGAAGACTCTCGGAGACTAGGCTCCTCTCACCAAAGAGTGATCAAGTTGAAATGATGGAGAAGGAGCCATATTAATAGATAGAATGAGATAGAAGTTTGAATTTTTGGATGAAGATAAGAGATAAGAGAGAAAAAATTGAAATCATATAAAATAACAAGATAAATATTTACAAAAATTAACTACTTTTTTGTGTTTTCGTTACTTTATTTATTTGAAAAGTAAATGTAATTTTTTTTTATTTTTTGTGGTAATTAGTTAAGAAAATTAAATATATACATATGCTATATACATATATGACATTATCTACATGGGTAAATAAGCAAATTAATTAATTTTTTATTTTAAAATTTTTGTTTTTTATTTTAAATAATTAGTAAAAATATTTACAAATATTTATAAATATAATATGTATAAATAATGGGAAAATAACACAAACCACCCCAGAAAATTGACTTTTCAACCGTAACTTCAAAGTTATGAAATCATAGCCATTTTAAAGATAATTTTATTTAGAATACATTGGAAGTGAGTTTGGTTCAATTTGAGTTCATATGGAGTCAGAATTGGTCTTTTAATTATTGCTTAGTGGCTTTTTCCAAGTGTGGTTGCTTTTATTCTTTACATGATTTGATTGTGCAATTATTTTTATTAATTAAGAAACATTTTTATTTTCAATTTTTATTTTGAAAATTATTTTGTTTGAGGTTAATTTATATACAAATAAAATAGTGTTAGTTTACAAATATACACAACACACATTTTTTTGGATTTTCTGATTAAGGACCCTATCTTCCTCTACTTTATTCCTCGTCGATCAAGTCAAGTCTTGACCTTCTCTCGGGGTCCGGGTCAGCCTGTACGTATTACATATATACAATCTTCTTTTCTTTATTTTTCCTTCCTTTCTTTCTTTATTTATTTTAGGTTAAAATAATATACAAATATACAATATTTACATACAGATGCAAATTAGTAAGAACATGGAGTTAGTATTATATAGAAGTGTTTTATAAGGGATTTTAAGATAAAATAAATGAATAAAGATGACGAATCACAGATTCATCATCCCCCTATGCTTTCCTTTGCTAGTCCCTTAGCAAACACTTATTTGAAAGAATAAGTGAATAAAAGAAAAAAGAAAGGGAAAATAAAGAAATTAGGACAATATTGGGTATTAACTTACATTCATAAATTGTAGTATGGAGCTCTATCGGACCTTTGGATTATTTATGTGGCGGAACTTTAATGGGAGATGGATTTAAAATCTAACAACCTCTAAGTTCCATAAGACTCCTATTCAGGTCTCCTCAACAGTCAGGTCTAAACAAGTCTACATATACCAATTCTTATGACTGAATCTTTACTTGTACAGTGTAAGTGAAGTGTAGCTCCCCATCTCAAAAGTAGCAAAGAAACATCCTCCCTAAACAAGGCAACTCTAGTTCCCCAGTCTAGCAACTCTTTCCTCAAGGAGCGGGGATATTCCCTTCTAAGTTCAAGTACAACCAACTCAAGAAGAGGAGATGGAGAAACGAATAGATGTAACCAGTGTAGCTACCTATCCTTGGATCATGACCAGTGCAACCAAGTCATCCGTTGCAAGCTTACAAAAAATTTTCTTTGAAGCTCTTATTGTCATAATTTTTTTATCCTTGTATATACACTCCGGTAGACATTTTACTTTTCAATCAGGCATGTCCACTTTTGGAGATTCTGTATTTTTCCATACTTTTTTTTGAAAGTATATACAAGGTGCAACATGCACATAAGGAGTTTTTCCTCTTGAGCTAGTAGACTATCCGTCTTTTGAAGCATTAGTGCAACCCCACAGCATCCTATCTTTAGACCTTAACATCCCTAGACTAGGTTGAGACGCACTTACCTCCCTAGAGGAAGACGAGAGGTTCCGCCTAGAAGTAATACCCTCGTATGCTTCCCCAAGCCAATAGATCCTTCCTCCTTACTACCTCATCTATGAAGAGCTATGTGTAGAGTGCTTGTCCAAGATAAGTCACGGTCTGAAAGAATCATGCGTATATTGTTAAATATTCTACTTAGACTACTCAAGATGACATGTGAACATAGTCTTATGGACTCAAGGAATTAAGTCACTAGGACCTGAAAAGTCTTAACTCCATTTCATATAAGATTCCTCTGAAATTAAGTGGATTAAGGTCCAATTAAGCTCCATTCTTCAATTTTCTTCTAGACTTAGTTTAAATGTCATGTCAATACTATCCTGAAAAATGCATATGCAAATGCAAGAAATATGTACAATGCAAAAAGAAAGCATTTTTTTGAAACAATTTTCTGATTTTGAATTTTTTTATGGATTTTTGGAAAAGAAAGGAAAAATGATGCACATGCAAAAGAGTTTTTTTATTATGCAACTTTTTATAGATTCTTGATTTTGTAGTTTTTTTTTTCAAAAGAAAAAAGGGTTAGTAAAATATACACAAGTATATACAAGATTTTTTTGGTTTTTTTGGTTTTTTTGTTTTTTTTTGTTTTTTTGTTTGTTTTTGAAGGTTATCAAAGTCTATATACACATACACGTGGATTTTACGAATTTATATACATATCCCAAAAAATAAACATTAAAAGTACGAGTTATGTCTAAAGTATATGTACAATATATGCGTCACCCCCTATACTTAGCTCGAACTATGTCCTCATAGTGATCAGAGAGCGGCAAAGTATGACATAACTCGTGCTAAGTATAGAAAAGTGAAAAGACTCCTATGCTACAACGACTCAAAGAGAAAATGAAAAGAATAGAGGTCTATGATCCCCCTATACTTAGGATCAAGTAATCCTAAGTATAGAAGATTGTACAAAAGGGAAAAACCGATGTAGAGAATGTACAGACTCAAAAATAAAAAGACACGATATGAACAACGTCACCCCCTATACTTAGGGTAGAGTATCCCTAAGTATAGGCAACAACAAGAGTGATGAAAAAGACGAATATGAACAACACAAATCATTCACCCCCTATACTTAGGATAAAGAACATCCTAAGTATAACATACACACACACACACGTAAACGGGATGAATGATAAAACAGAATAAGAGAGAATTGAAACGAAAAGATATACAAAAGGAGTGGATGTACAAAGGTCAAGACGGTCGAAAGCAAACCTTCTTGTAGGACCGCTGAGGTATGGATCTAACAAGGTGTAGGTCGATATTGGGGTCGTCATTAGATATGAACTGATCAGGATCGACCAAGAATGTATCCTCAGCAGTCTAAGAGTGTGCAGGCACGAATCAGTTAGTGGAAGTAGTGTGGTCATGTCCTGCCTGGGAAGTCTCGCAAACATCAAAGTAAAAAAGCTTGAAATCATTATCAGAAAAAAATAAGATCAATTCCAGCCTGACGAGCTTCTAATGGATCATCATATTTATTAAAAGGCTCAAATTCCTTAATTAAAGCAATCAAATCAAACTTGGCCTGATCGGTCTCATCTAACTCAGGGTGAATAGGAACATACTCGTCAGTGAAAGTAGTCAAATCATGTCCGTCCCGTCTAGTCTCAGAGTCTGCCTTCCGCTCTAGAGTGTTATCGTGTAAATCCCGCGGATGTCATCAATGCATCTCCACGTACTAGAAGGGGGAACTCCAAGGTCTATGATTTCCGAGTCCTCCTCCTTGAAGAGGAATTCTTGGGTCTCGGTATCATCGAACGTACAATAAAAATCTCTGGTAGTATCATCAAGGTCAAAGTCCTTGGGGTTGGCTAACACGGGCACACTCTCATGGGATGCAGGTCTCTGGTCATTAATGGGTGTAGTGATCAACACATCGCTCCCTACATTAGAACAAAAGCGAATCTCTCCTGATCCATAATCAATAACGGCTCTCCCAGAGGTAAGGAAAGGCTGTCCCAAGATGATTGGAGGGTTCTCCATAGGGGTGTTGGTATCCATGGGCAATACGAAAAAATAAGAAGTGAATTTCATGCCCTGAATAAGAACGACAATATTTTCTAGAATACCCTTCGGCCTCTTAATAGATCCATCAGCAAATTTAACTATCATCCTGATTTTCTTTAGAGGCCCAAGATGAAGAGACTGTACCATAGAGAAGGGTATTATATTGATTAAAGAATCACCGTCAAGGAGAGTGTTATCACAAGAATGGTCAGAGATGGAGCATCTCACAAGAGGTATGGTAGTGTTCCCTTTCTTAAAATGTGGACGGTAAGAGATGACGTACGCAGTGGCCATGGTCAAGATGTGATGCTCAAATCTTCTCCTTTGCTTTCTCTTCTTGTGTTGAGGAGTAGATAAATCTGTCATGGCCTGTTGAAGTAGGGCATTAATGATCTCATGAATAGTGGCCACCACTTCGGGTTCAGTCAATATTTTTTTTAATTTTTTAACCTCCTCCATACAAGGGAGGAGATCAGAATCAGCATATACACGAGGATTGCCAAGAATAGTCTGTATAGTGGGATCCTCGAGGTCAAGGGTGAAACATGCGGTGAATGACTGTGGTGAAAAATGATTTGGCATGGGTGCCCTCTCCTTACAAATTGAATCAACAATGTGTCTCCCAGAATCTTTTTGGATTTTTAAAATTTTCTCATTTTTTTGTATTTTGGGTGATTGCAAGCTCTCATGATTAATATCCTCAAACAATAGCGCAACGTTCTGGCTCTCATTTATGTTAAATAGATTGCTAATCCTCGAATTCATATTCTACATCATATGGTTTAGTGTCTCAAGTGTGGAAATCATGAAAGGTGACTCCAAAATCCCAGGATCGGGTGAGTGGAATGAGGGCAGGTGAGAATCATCGTCTGATTCCTGAAATAATGGGTTAGGTGGATATGCACAAAAATCAGGAGGAAATTCCTCCTGGAAAAAGGAAGGTGGATCAACTGGAGAGTGCGAGAAGTCTGCGAAGATCGGATTAAAATAACTCCAGTCGGCCATCTCCGAAACAAAAGACGGGATCGGGAGAGCACGGGGGTCAAGTCAAAAGATATGGAGAAAAAGGCGTAAATGCGCAGAAGGATCGAGTATGCACACAAGAAATCAAACACAATACAAACCCCCAGTTCATCAACTCAACGCAATGTGAAGAATGTCAAGTTCAGTCAATTATCTTGTCAATTTTTAGAGTTTGATGATAATACAATCTATCAGAGCAGTTAAAGCGAGTTGTTAGGAACCCAATTCTCTCAGAAGACTGCCCCAATCTCAAAGTTAGATCTTTTCCCAGCCAGCATGAATTGCATACCGTTTACCAGCTACCCGATCAATTCAATCTGTTAAGGACGTCAAGGGCTGATTTACCGGCTACTGGAGAGATCCTCACTGGAGAACGACTAACCCAAGATAGTAGTCTGAAAAGAGTTCGGGCGTGGTTCTATCCTAGTGTGCGGGTCGATCTCTCGCTACATACAAACCTAACAATGAGGGGGTTACTCTCCCCAAAATAATGATTTTTCCTTGTGTTTATTTTAAGGTCGAGTTTTCTTTAGCAGTCCCATATTTTAGGAAGTTGTCACTTGGTTAAAATATTTTCAAATAATCGCCTACCGAGTGTCCAATTTCTTTTTTAACTTATGTGAGTGATAACAAGGAAGGAGATCGGAAATGCCAATGCGCGATCAAAAACAATGATGCATGCAGGGGTTAGAGATGCGTACCTTGTCGCCAGCACTCTACATGCAAAATGATCTGCATAGAATTTTAATACAGAAATAAACTATCCTATATGATGCAAGTGAACGATCCTAGATGATAGCTTCTATTAACGGGCAAGAACATGTTAATTTGACTAAGTCCAATTACACTCTATTCTATAGGTATAGAAATTCTTATTTAGAGTGTTTAGACCTAATTAATCACCTGACTCAAGCAAATTAATTAAAGAAATCAATAGGTAGCTCACGAAATCTATGCGAAACAAAGAAAATAAAGGCGATGAAAACAAATCCGGTGAGGTCCGCCAAGTGCACCGGCACTTGGCGAAATAGACCCCATAACAAATGAATGTCCGTTTACAATGGTTCAAATGCTAAAAATAAATAAAAAAAGTCTTTTTTGTTCTCCTTAAATTCTTATTCTCCTCCTCTCTCACTATCCAGCAGCTCGATGAAGAATCAAGCCGCCTCTGATTCGCTTGGGTGCTTCGACTCTCCTAGGATCGCCTCCTTCACTCCGCGTGCCCTCACAAGAAAAAGAAAAGAGAGAATGTGTAAGAAACACAATTATCAAATATAAGCAAAAAATGAAATGAAACAGTGAATATGAACAATGGAGTGAATGTGGAAAAATATACACAAATATATACAACCAGGAATAGCAAGTCAAAAGAGAAACCTAACTATCCTCACCGTGCATCCCCGACAACGGTGCCATTTTGTTGCTACGCTTTTCTGGGGTTTTAATTATTTGAATTATGAATAAGTCATTGCAACCCAATCAAGCATCAACAGACAAACAATTTTTTTCTTCTCAAGCTGCAAAATTAACTAAAACTGAATAATGAAGCAAGATAAATTTTTGCTACTTATTTACCTGTATAGAGGACATGATCGAACTCATGGAGGCTACAATTCCCGAGGTTACTCAAATAATCGATGAAAATCAATTAAGAGAAAAACATGAATCTCAAAGGCAAACTATCCTTGGTTTTTGTGGAATTTTTCTCTTACTTATTTTTTATTTTTTATTTCTATTTTTCTATTTTCTGATTTTCAAATTTTTAGTGATTTTAATTTTGCAATTTTTTTATTTCAAATAATGAACAATATGCACTAGATAAGAAAGACACACACCAAGCTCTTTTTGTATTTTTCAAATATATCAAAATGCTTAGA
Organism: Ottelia alismoides; assembly: GCA_037367405.1. Taxonomy (NCBI): domain Eukaryota; kingdom Viridiplantae; phylum Streptophyta; class Magnoliopsida; order Alismatales; family Hydrocharitaceae; genus Ottelia; species Ottelia alismoides. Next base: position 535,510 of record JAZKJV010001275.1, read on the forward strand.
AAAATCCAGATAAAATATTTTTATGTTTTAAATGCTTTGCAATATTTTTGGAAATTTTTGTAGAATTTTCAGATGTTTTTATTTTTTTAAAATCAAACAGTGGCAAAAATGAGAAACAGTGCATAGCCTAGAGTAATTTACAACTTAAAATATTGTAATTGCACAAAACTCTTAGCAATTATTTTTATGATGAAATATATGCAAATATCTACAAACAAGAACTGAAATCACAATTTTTGGAATTTTGTGGAATTTTCTATGATTTTTATAAGATTTTGATGTTTTTTATTTTTTTTGGGTTTTGAAAAGAATTAATGGGTGAAAATCGGATAGAAATTAAAAGACAATGAAATAAAACTACTCTAACTTTTTTAGAATTTTTAGAGAAATATTCAAATTTTTATGATTTTTTGAATTTCAGAAAGAGAAAAAGACACTATTTTTGATTTTTTAATAATAATAAATGATTTTAAAAAAAGTAATGAAAATTTTATGCTGGAAAGATAAGCACATCAGGAATATAGCATGTTTTTGGGAGATTTATTGACCAATAAGAACATTTATTTCAATTATAAAAGCAAGCAAAATAAAGGTCAGGAAGTCTGGGACTAAACTCCAAATATTCAAAGTTTTTACATAAAAATCAATGGAAAATAAAGAGAGGTACGCCAATGCCAATTACCCAGTTGAAACGTGCCACTCACGTGCTTGAGTTGGAGTAGAGGCTTTTTTTGTAATTTTCAGAACGTTCAAGAGCTTATTCGTAAATTTTCCAATTGTTTAATATTTTTTTCTCAGGTTTAAAAGGGGGCGCCGCCCCTTGCGATCTTCTCTCCAAAGGGATGAGCGATGGTATCTTCTTCACAGGAAGTTTGATTTGGGCCTGCGGTAAATGATGGAGAGGAGGCTGTGAACGACGTCGGCAGAGGCGGCCGTGCCACACACGGTGGAGGCAGTACGGCTCCCAAGCGGAGGAAGCATCAGTTAATCATTGGTGGGACAGCTTCGGCGTGGAGCTGATTCTGCGGCAAACGGTAGCTGGACTTGATGTCGGCGGTCTGCTGTTGTATATGGCGATGGAGGATGCGATGCGGTGAAGGTGCTGGTGCAGCTGCCGCTCGGTCAGCGACGGTGGACCAATAGCTGAAGGTCTGGCGGGCGAGGGTAGCGCGCCTGGGCGGTGGTGAGGGTCGTCTCGCATGGAAGCTCCTTTTTTAATTTTTTGATTATTTTTTGTAAATAAGAAACAATAGATTTTTTTATATATTTTTTAACAAAACATGAATAGATTTTTTAATTTTTCTAATTTTCTTATTTGTTTTTAGGTGATCCTGCAAAACAAAGGTTGGAGAGAAGAAAAACAATCTATTTTTTTGTTATATATATATATATATATATTTATAAATAAATGAGGACACGAGCACGATGGCTCGGTCCTGAAATCAAACGGAAGAGGTGAATGGGGATCCGACGAAAACTGAGGAATGGATCCGAGTCTCCAGCCACCGTGCGTGGCCGGAGTTGAGAGATCGTGATAGGTAGAAACGAACGTGTAGAGATCGAGAAAGTAAGAAGAAATATCGAGTTGGTGACGGATCAAATCGTGATGGATTTTAAGATCTAAAAAAAATAACAACGAAGAAAAATGCGAGAAAATAAAACTACGATTAATCTAGGATAAAAATAAGAGAAGAAAAGTGATGGATCTCACCTTAGGAGCGGAAAAGACCTTGATCACCTCGACGACGGCCGACTTGCTGTCACTGGATGGCTCGGAGGCTAGGCACCCTTCTTCGACAAGAAGACTCTCGACGATCGGGCTCCTCTCACCAAAGATTGATCAAGTTGAAATGATGGAGAAGGAGCCATATTAATAAATAGAATGAGTTTGAAGTTTGATTTTTTGAATTTTTGGATGAAGTTAAGAGATAAGAGAGAAGAAAAATTGAAATGAGATAAATTAGCAAGATAAATATTTACAAAAATTAACTACTTTTTTTGTATTTTCGTCACTTTATTTATTTGAAAAATAAATTTTATTTTTTTATTTTTTGTGGTAGTTAGTTAAGAAAATTAAATATATATATGATATATACATATATGACAGTATCTACATGGGTAAATAAGCTAATTAATTAAATTTTTTATTTTAATTTTTTATTTTTTTTATTTTAAATAATTAGTAAAGTTATTTACAAATATGTACAAATACTATATGTACAAATAATGGGAAAATTACATAAACCACCCTAGAAACCAACTTTTCAACCGTAACTCCAAAAATTATGAAATCATTTTAAAGATAATTTTATTTAGAATACAATGGAAGTGAGTTTGGTTAATTTTGAGTTCATATGGATGCGGAATTGGTCTTTCAATTATTGCTTAGTGGCTTTTTCCAAGTGTGGTTGCTTTTGTTCTGTACATGATTTGATTGTGCAATTATTTTTATTCATTAGGAAACATTTTTATTTACAACTTTTGTTTTGAAAATTATTTTGTTTGAGGTCAATTTATGTACAAGTAAGATAGTGTTAGTTTACAATTATACACAACATACATTTTTTTGGATTTTCTGGTTAAGGACCCTATCCCCCCTACTTTATTCCTGATCGATCTGGTCAAGACTTGACCTTCTCTCGGAGTTCGGGTCAGCCTGTATCTATTATATAGATACAGTCTTCTTTTATTTTCTTTATTTTTCCTTTATTTATTTATTTATGGTTAAAATAATATACAAATATACAATATTTACACACAGATGCAAATTAGCAAGAACATGGAGTTAGTATTATATACATGTGTTTTATAAGGGATTTTAAGCTAGAATAAATGAATAAAGATGACGAATCACATATTCATCATAAGGGTTGAACACTTGTATTTCTAGGATCCCTCAATTTGATAGAAGTGTCAAATGTACTTGACGATGTTGTTCAGATGATTTTCTTCATGTCTAATAAGGGACTAAAGGTCATCTGGTTTCTAATCTAATTTGTCTCTTGGGTAATCAAGCTAAAACAACCTTAATGGCCTAAGTTACATCAACCTCTTTAGATTCTCATATGAAGGTGAGGCGGGGTCCTCAACACAGGTTCATGGATTCAAAATCTAATCAGATGCTTGGGTAAAAAATATGAAGATGGATGTGCCCAAATGGAAAACATGTAGATCAGAAATGAAAAGTTTTTTGACTCAAAAAACAAAGTTTTGAAAGAATTTTGAAAAAAATTGCATTTTTTGGGTTTTTTGTAACAACTAAAAACCACAAAAGCTGAAACAAGAGTTACGAGGATTCGAGGAATCCTAACTACCCCCTTTATGCTTGAAATGTGCCATGTCCTCATGGTAAACTATTTGAAATATAAACACAAGATGAGGTAAGGTGATTTGGAAATCTAAGGTCCAACGCAAACTTTGAAAATTTTGTTTTTTTGAAAACATATGTATGAAAGAAAAAAAGACTATGTACAGGGGTGGGCGGAAATGGGTGGAAATCTTTTTTGGTGATTTTTTTAGTTTTATCTTTTTTTGTGAAGAACAAGGATGATTTTTGGGGGGGGGGTAATTTATTCAATTTTTATGCGATTTTTGTGAAGAATGCGGGTACTCCCCTTATGCTTATCTGTGACTTAGTCTCAAGGAACATAAGTTAGCATAGTGAGTGTTGTCATGGTAGAAATGAAATGAATGGAGATATATACTAGTGAATGAAAGAAGAGAATGAGAAGCAAAAGTCTGAGGAAGAAGAAGAAGAAGGAAAATGGGGTGTTTGGATCGCCCCCTTATGCTTATTTGTGGCTTAGTCCCAAGGGACATAAGTTAGCATAAATGAGGTGCAGAAACAACATGAATGAAAAATAAAAAGCTAAACAGAAATGGAAAGGGATAACTATGGGGTGCCGCCCACAAAGCATTGGATTTCATGTCCCCAACTAGGCACACAGGTTAGAGGTACATTTTACCTTGAATGTGTATTGCATTCATATGAATACGTTGCATTGCGGTTGGCAGTGTGTTTTGGGAGAAATTGCGTAGAGCACCCAAATGGATCTTAGTGTGGGTGAGAATAGCCGAAAGGATGACGATGTGAATGAATTGCATTTTCGAATCACAAATGAAATGTCTAGTATATATGATGGCTGTATAGAGGGGTGGAGTTGATTGAACATTGGGTAAAAGGTAGAGTGTGGAGAGATGCAATGAGACTCCTCTATGGGCAGAATGAACTCTGTCAGCTCTGGTGGGTCATGATTGTAGTTGGGAATATTGTGGACTTTTTGGATGTTCTCGGATTGAGTGTAGTCGATATGCGTTGTGCCATCCTCAGGCATATGTAGTGGTGTCTCTTTGTATGAGTGGGATTGTGGGAAAAGTAACTCAAGGTAATAGTCTCCCCCCCATCATGGACCAAGCTAACATCTACCAGTAAAGGACTCTCAACCAAATTATGTGATTTATCCAACCATGGTGGAACATGCTGGGAGGGGAATGGTTATACCCGAATGGGTTGGGGAAGTCCTCCATTTTGCTCCAAAATGATTCATGAGAGAGTGACTCATCTTAATCTTTAAGAGACTTGATGATCAAGGGCTGCAAATGAGGGTTGGCCATCATTGTTGGAAATTCTTCTTGATCAAGTTGGATTAGCAAAGGTTAAGAGATTCCATGTATGGGCTCGTCCATGTGAGCTTCAACATGAGGGACTTCTGACACATGGTCAGGGGTACAAGGAGAGAAAGTGGAGGGGGATTGCTCGTCCCTTGAAAGAAGGTCAGGGGCAAGGTGTTAAGTGTGATTTTTCTCATGATGGTTCGATTTTTGTGTATTTTGCGCATAATCACAGTAGTGGTCACTCGGAATGGATTCAAACTTCTTATCTAGGAGCTTATATCTATCCATAACTCTAGGCAGATTGGTTTGGAATTTAGGGATCAAAGATGTAGGGGTGAGATACTATAAATATGACTCTTCAGCATATCTCATTCTGGAATCTAAAACCTTAAGGGTGCGTTTGGTTCGTGGGTTATCCAGGGGTGGATAACCCGATTTTGTGTTTGTGTGTTTGATTGGTGGGTTAAGGGTTGGGAGGGTTTGTGTGATGTAATTGTATTGGAATTTGAAAAAATTGGTAGTTATTATGGTATTATTGTATTGAAATTTGAAAAAATGGGTGGTTGTTGTGATGTGATTGTATTGAAGTTTGGAATAGTGAGTAAAGTTGAGTATTTTATGATTTTTAGATGATATGATGGTATAATATATATTTTTTTGGTTGGAAAGAGAGTGAGCCCCACTAGTGGATTGGGAATATGGGTTTTGGGGGTAACCCACCCAAAGTGGGGGGTAACCCCCCAACCAAACACACCCTAAGTCGTTGATTAGATTCTTTAGGGCATATACATTCGGGTGAGGTTTGTTTGAGCAATATGAGTTCACGAAGATCCCTAGTCATGGATTCTATTTGAGCTAGGAGTTTAAGGTTGAACGGGTCGATCGTAGAGGTCTGACTTTGCTCATAATTGTGGTTTCCTTCATCCTAGATAGGAAAGGAGATAATGATGTGGAACGATTGACAGGAAATCCAAGATGAATTCACACACATCTCTCTCACCCGTTAAGCAAACACATTAATCAAGTTCCAAACAATCATGGGTTCTATTTTAAGGTGACCACTTGAATTTAGTCCTCTTTCAAATTATGAATATTGTCAAGTTGATTAGGCCTGATTCAAACGAGCACAAATTTAGTGATCTTGATTATTTAAGCAAGGGGAGAAAACCATAAAGATGCAAATGATGCATGCACAATTAGAGATGCATACCTGGCTCCTGCACTCTACAATGCAATATGCTTCACAGAAATTTTACATCAAATCAGGCACATGCAATCCTATCTTAGATACATCTAGCAATATGCGTGTACAAAAGCATTTTTGTCGTTCCCCCCTTTTTTTTATTTTTTTAGAAAATTTCCTAGATTACAAACAAGCTAATCTAAATGCAGTGCAAAAATAAACCTAAGTTATTACAAAAAATAATATGAAGGGGTTGAGAAGAGAAGAATGTTCAGTCCAAATAACAGATCAATTGAAAAATAGAGGGAAATTTGAATTAACTACGAATGATAACAGCATGAATGAAAAAAAACTGATTAGTCAAATTCGATGTACAATCCTAGATAGGTATGCTGAGTGTTGATGGATACAAGATGGTCGTCAAGTAGATGGACGGGCTTTTACCAATCGCTTAGCGATTGAACCGAGATTCCATTGAACGTCAGTTACCTGAAAAGAAGAACGACATCAAATTGGCAAATCAAAGTGCAAAACAAAAGGAAAACAGACACATACACTTTGCCTCCCCGACAACAATGCTTAAATCGATACAAGACCGAGTCTTTGTGCCCAAAGGATAGAGGACGAATCAATAATAATATTTTATCCAGAACTTAAAAACAGTAGAGCACACTATGTGTGTGTCCAAGTGCACAGTGATAAGTCAGAGTCGAAAAGAGGGAGGCGTGATTGCGACGTACCATGTTTTCTTGTGCATGAATGAATGTGATTTGTGAGAACCAAAGGCAGTTCTATGACTAAAAGATAATTAAATCTTAAATGAAATGATTACCATTGAGATATATAAACAAAACGTTCAGGTAACGATTATAAACCTTAAAGCAAAGACATAATATATTCAAAACAAATAGTAGAATGATGGGAAGATATAAAAAGGAATGTTCTCAAAATATTAGCACACAACACAGATGGCTGCAGTTGGTTAACAACATCTCGAAAGCAAAAAATTCTGGTGCCCTATCGTTCACGAAGGATACGGGCTGCAACTCTTTCTCATGCCAACCCTCGTTGCGGTTCTCACGTCCCTGACGTCTCCTTTTATCTCTCTCATGACGATAGTCTTGGCGTAACTGCCAGTAGCCCTCGGATTCAAATTCTATGCACGTGATTAGGGTCCGTTGCGATCAATCACGCATGGTTTGTGCATTGTCACAATCTACTCGTGGGTGGCTACAACTAATTCTCTTGATTTCTTGCTTTTTAAATGGCATGCATGAGATGCGAGCGAGAGATATCACGCCCACCGCCTTTTCATGGAAATTAGAGAAAAAGAAAAGCATGGCAACGTATTCATGCTTTAATAGAAATGCTTGCATTATTAATGGTAATATTTCAGTTTAAAACATATGCACACGAGATTGTTTTAAGTGGTGCCTTGATTCAACTAACTTTTGCAGATGTTCAGACGAAGCACCATGCAGGAGATGTATACAACAATAAAAAGTAGAGAGTTTAGATCTCTATCAGTTTTGATGGGTCATGAGGGGGAGGTATTCGAATACAGATCTGTACCTTACAGGAGATAGGTCATACTTTCCAAAGCCAACATTTTATGCCTGTTAAAGTGGAGGCTGAAGGGCCATGATCTGATCTTGAGTTGACGTGGGTATCTCATCTGTCATGATACATACATAATAAGAGGATGATCATTCTAACCCTATTTGTATGTGTGCCATTCAATGAAGAGGAAAAGTGGAAGGGGACATGATCTTCTGCGTGCATGGGGACCTCCTTGAAATTGGAGTGGTTCATTTTAATAAAAGCTCCAACCGAGATGAGAATTCAAGATGGATTTTCAAAGATTCCATTATTAACTCTTATGTCCATGTGAGAAGAATGTAAAGTAGATATTGGTTCGATTACTAGGCAAGGTTTGAATGGGCGGAGAAGGGTGTCAACCTTGACAAATATGAACAACTGACCATGAGACGTGATTGGAATAAAACTCGTCAAATGTAGAAATTTATGCGTAAACTTTACAATCGCCTTGGAAAGTGACTATGTATACATGATGGTATAATGGGTGCAAAATCAGCTCTCTTATGCTCATGAATAATTACAAATAGGAGATGATAACACAATGAATCTTAGATTTATCACCTCCATTAGTTGAGCCAGGAAATCCGAGGTGGGGTTCATAGCAACATCCTTGGATGGTTCAACATGCTGACCACGCTGATTCTGGGAATGGTGTGGAGGCTGCGAATAGGAATGCTGAGGATTGAACTGAGGAGAAGAATGGTACTGCTGTTGGTGCTGAGAAGGTTGGTTTTGGTAAGGAACAATCGAGTACTATTGATTGTGCTAATATAGATGGTATTACGGTTATTGGTACTGATTCTATCTCCAATTGCCATGGTACAACGGGGGCTACTGGTGGTATTGAGGCTGAGGATTCTGAACAAATCTCCCTTCTACCTTCTAAGGGAGCTGGCGATTGCCTGACTATTGGCCCTGCTGGGGTCTGCCTGGACGAGCCGGTTGTGCATCATTGGCCCATACGCCATTCACCTCTTGAATGAGAGGTGGAGGAGGGAAATATGGATCCTTCATGGGTTGGGTCTCAGGCTGGTAGACTACCAGCTGCTGTAGAGATGGCAGCTCGGGGCTTGCACATATTATATGTGCTAGACTACTGGCTGTGGTTGACTCGGCTGAGTAGGCTGTGGCGATGCTTGTTTCTTCGACTCAACGGGAGTGGTAGCCGATGCAGACACGGAATTATAGGAGCTGATTGTACTAACCAGCAACTCTGGATGCTTAGTAATCTGGTCCAACTTGTACAGATGTTGTGTCCTCTTTTAGATTACAGAAAGTTTCTTGAGGTCCTGTGATTGTTTCTCTATGATATCCACCTTGGACAGGTGTCTCCATATGATGCCCAAGTTGGAGCTCTCATCCTTGTCTGGCTCGTGAGAAGATTCCATATGCACTGGCATTTAGAGTTTGTGAGGCTGGTGCTGGTATGCATGAGATGAAGATAAGGTGGCCACTCCTTCGGCCATCTCGTAGAAGATCTGCCAGACGTCATCTTCGTCCTTGTTGAAATGCGAGCTAGCACATGCGACATCAATGAGATTCTAACTCTATTGTTAGTCCCCCAAAGAAATGTTGGATCAAGCTGGTCCTAAGAATGTTTTGATGGAGGCACTTCTTCTATATATGTAAACCTCTCCCAAGCCTCATGGATGGACTTGTGTGTAGCTCGGGTGAAGTTGGAAATATGGACATGCATATGGTTAAGCCGCCCAAGTGGGTAGTATTTATGCAGAAAGGCAGACTTAAGCTCTTCCCATGTTGTGACGACTTTCCCCAAGTGCTTGATCTAATGAAGTGCTTTGTCCTGAAGACTGAACGGAAATGCCATCATCTTGACTACTCCTAATGGTATGTTAGGGTAGTGAGTTGCACCATTGATGCGTCGGAATTGTTGCAGATGAATATAAGATTCTTCATTCACATTGGCGTGGAAGCAAGGTAGGAGCACCAAGAGTTGAGTCTTCAACTTGAAATGTGTGTGGATCGCTGGGATTTAGATCCATTTGGTGACTTGCCTGACTCCAAGGTTTTTCTCCTTGAGAGTCATCTTGAGCCACTCTTCTCTGGGCTCATCTGCTAGGCCTCCACGACCTCCATCTTTTCTCTCTTTGTCTTCTTATCCTCCTCCTCCTCATCCTGGGTTGTCTCTCCTTCTCCTCAAGTCATTAAGCATGTCTTGGAAGGCGACCTGCTTTGTTAACTACTGCAGTATCACCTGAATGGAGGTGAGAAGCTGGGCAATCACGACGTTCTGGTGTGGATGCCCCTACTCTTAATGTGGTTATGGCGGATGCTGGGGTTCCTTTCCTTTTCCTGAAGGATCCGTCTCTGTATCTGCTTCTGAATCTGAATCTGAGGGAATCTCTGGCTCCAGATCAGGCTCGTGATCTGTACATGGAATGATACCCCGATCAATCTGAATAGAGCACAAGACATAGTGAACCGTTCTTTGTTAAGGTCAACATAGAATTTCATTAAGGATTGTGAGGTGTAAGGAGTGAAATCAATTGCCATACAAAATGAGCAGAGTTTGGGATAAGAGTGATCTCGGATTATTGAAGCAGACGGGGAGTCTGGAGATCAGTTCGTGAAGTCCGAACCGGATTCTCAGGAATCACCCTGAATTATTGGAGAAGGTGGATGCATGGAAACGATGTTGGTGTCGACAGAGTCCTGACTAAGCCATCCACGGGTCGCCATCTCAAAGGTGAAGAAGAGAATCAAGTTTGGATGAAAGATACGACGATCAACGAGAAATAAAAGGAATGCAAAATAGTAGAAGGCTCAAAAGGGAGCGGGGGTCAAATGAGGAGTAAAATAGAGGAAAATGAAAAAGGCACAAATGTGAGGGACTGATCTTTGACCTTAAATAAAATCAAACAAACACCAAACAATTGTGGCTTCACCAACTCAAAATAGGTGAAGCTGTAAGAGTTCGGCTATTTTTATCTTTTCTATTTTATTTTTGTTTTGCAGGCAATTTCTTATAAGTCCTTAAGAACGCTAACCCTATATGAGTGTGTGTACTGCCATGCAAGCATCCCGTAATTCTTCCACCTCCATTGTAACATGTGATCTACACACTGAAAGGTCTTTGATCTCGTACCCAAGGGGCTACTCATCCAAAGTGTATGAGAGTGGAAGTCATTGGTGACGTATCCAATACTTCAGACCAAGCTCGCAACGGAATAACTCGTGAGCGTGCAAGGCCCTACTTGGATGTGAGACGATGAGACATACACACCCGTTAGGGCATGACCTAAGCTCATCACTTCTGTCACGGTCGGTGTTCCACACAAGGCGGGAACACCATCGTCGACCAAGTCCTACTCGTCCACGTACGATAAAAGCGTCAGTACTTCACCGCACCCAGGTGATAATCAAAGTGCCATAGATCAGGATTGGGGCTCTATTCCTTATAGGTCGTGCCTCACTCGATCTGGAATGTACTTGAAAACAATGAGGGATTTATGAACCCAAAACTATGATGTCCATTATCAATTTTAATTAAGGTCAAAGTTTTATTAACAACCCCCTTATTTTAATTTTTGAGTTTTCATTTTTTTGAGCATTTTTCAGAGCAAGCCGCTTAGCATTTTTTGTATTTTTCCTTTAGTCCTACTATGTGCAACAATAGAGGGAGAAGGCAGAAAAGCATTGCATGTCATCACGAAGATGAAAATCTCGCATTAGTAACTAATGATGAATGTAAAGTTAGAAGTACTTACAATACTTCGTATCTCTCTATATGCGGGATGCAAGGAGTATTGAAATATTTATACAATATTGCGATATGCAAAATGATGAAATCATCCTAAACAATACTTGCTATTATATGGAAGAACAAGATGTAAATTGCTAAAAAAAGGATCCTAAGTGTCCATTCTTGGGGACTCCTCTGCCCGACACAACGGGTCCTACAAGTGTTGTATGGAGTCCCTCACAACACATGGTCCAAATTCAAAACATTTGCAATTAAATATTTGACCAAGTCTAGACGTATATCACTATAGGTACATTCTTTTATTAGGTGTTTGGACCTAGCTATCGATGCAAGCAAGCCTAAATCTAGGGGCTCTAATCACATAAAGTAAATGAAAATAAAGACGAAAAGCTCAAAATGCGAGAAACAAATAAAAAGAAAGGTGAGAAAATAAGAAAAACTACGACGAGACCGCCATGTGAACAAACACACTAAACCCTAAACCCCTAAAAACTCTTTCTCATAATAATGAAAATAAAGACTAAAGTCGGGATGTTCTCCTCCTTCTTCCTCGCTCCTCTCTCCTAGTCTCTCCTAGTTAGCTCACAAGTAGAAGGCTAACCTCTGCTCGTCTCAGGTGCGTCCACCTCCTAAGAGATAGCTGTCAGCAAGCGATCCCTCGCAAGAAAGACCAATAAGAAACATTGATTAGAACATTCAAATAATTATCAGAAATAAATAGCAAAAATAAGAAAGAACTATTAAGCAGCCTATCTACAACAAATTGTGCTACACTCCGTTGCTCCCCAACAACAATGCCATTTGAAATGACCGGGAGAGTACCATGAGGTCAATCTCGCTAATCTCACACAATCATCTATCACAGTGTGACTGAACTCGAGGCCCAATTGGCAGCTCAACAATCAACCCACACTAAATAGAATCAAGCAATAATAATCTGAGGTGAATCAAAATTTTTTATACCCTATGATGATTGTGTATAGTGGACAAGCATGTAGGGGTCGAACTCAAGGAACAAACTGGGTAGCATCTAATATTATTTATAAATAAATAATAAATAACTAATAAAGATATAGATGTATATATCTGCATACTATTTACTTAGGATGTTGTAGATTTTTCAAAAATTTAATTAGATATATTATTTATGCTTTTTAATTTTTATTTTATAATAATTTTTAATATTTTAAAATAATTACAAAATATTTATAATAGTTAATAATAATATAACTTATATATGACTGTATATAGATATATAATACAATATAGGGTAATATATTTATAAATACAAATAAAAATAAAAAATTTACAGAATAGAATATTTTGCACTCTTTTATATTTTTCTATGTTTTTGTGATTTTATAAAGGTTTTTGCTAATTTCTAGGTATTTTTAAAGTCCAAAATATACAAATTCAGGGACTTGATAATTAGACTTAGTTGTTTTGAGATTTAAAAATACTAAATGGGGTCAAAAATTATCAAAACTACATTTAATACGTAGTAATATATATAAATAAAATTACTAAATAGAAACTAATATTTTTGGTAATTTTGAAGAATTTATATATTTTTATAAGATTTTGGAGCTTTTAATTTTTTTATCATTTTCTTTTTCTATTGTAGGGATTTTTGATCTGGAGGTACTAGATACTATAATAAATAAATACTATTTTTTTGGAATTCTTAGATATGATTTTATTTTTTTTGGATTTTTAAAGATAACATGGAATATTCGTGCACTTTTTGATTTTTAAAAAATAGGATAAATGTGTGAAATGCTAATAAAAATTATGACGTGAAAAAAATGCATAATTACCATATTTTTGTATGATTTTTGAAGCATGGATGATATTTATGAAAATTAGAAAACAAACACAAAAATAACTTGAACTGGTAGGGGTATATTTGCAATTAAAATAAAAAATAGGGACCACACTGCAAAATACCCAAATGTTTTGAACTAATATTAAAACATTAAATATTGATCTACAATTACAAAACCTGGAGGGGTCTACACTCAAAATTCCCATGCACGTGGGTCATCACATGAGATGACGTAACATAGGACTAAATCGCAATATTAAAAATGGACGAGGGCATACATGTAATTTGTCCACTAATTTTTAGGCATTACAACACATTTACAAGACCACTTAAATATTATAAAAATGCTGGGGGAGGTTTCCTAAATTACCCACTTAAACCAGAAGATCAGGTTGTTGTCGTGCTACCACGTGGAAGATCGTGTGGCTGGAGGTGTGCACCGTTTCGCCTTGCGTGGACGGATACGATTAGACATGGGAGGAGCGGCTCGATCGAACGACAACTGGGTATCCTTCAAGAACAGGAAGATCACTGAAGATGGTGAACTTTGATCTCCGATTCTAGCTATGTCCGGGCACAATTCTTCATGTCGATTAGCTCCTGAGCTTCATGGTGTCCTTCCAAAACTGTAGGTGGGCTCTGATTGGATCTAGGTCCCATCGATAGGGACCTAGATGGTCTTTGCCTGGAGCAAAATATGTACCTTGAAGTGGCTCCAAGTGCACTACTTCATCTCATTCCTGCATGTAGAAGGTTACCTGGATCGAGACGATCATTTTGGCACACAAAGGGAGGTCTGGGACCTCGTAGATAATGTAGGCAGTGAGCTCCGACGAGACAGAGGAAAAGGAGCTCTGAGGAACCTTGATTCGTGTGAAATCAAGGGGGTTTTTGTGGGGAAAAGATGAAGAAAGTAGTAAGGTTCATCGTGATGGTGAAGATGATTCAAAGAACAACGAGATTCACGATGGATTCAACCTCGAGCACAAGCTCCAGGTTTACGAACAGATCAAATTTAACCTAATTTTAATAATCTAAATTTAAATCTAAAATAAAAATTGAAATATACACTATGAAATTACCTAGAAAATGAATAGCAAGGCATCGACTTGTCTTGTGTCCAAGGACGCCGAACCTCAACGACGGTGGCCGGAGGTGATTGGATCAGCTCTTCCAGAGCTCCTCCTCGCCGCAATTTCCAGCAAACATCTCCCTTTCATGAAGCCTTAGCGTTTAAGGATTAATTGAGGGGCTAAGAACAGAGTAAGAACGATCAAAACCAAAAATGGTGAAGGTGGTTGAATTTTATAAGCTGGGAAACAACTATTTTAAAGGTGACTTTGAGTGCAAAAGGAGGAGGGTTGGTGAAGATGCAGGCATGGGTGAAGGTGTCAGATGTTCAGGCTATGGAAGGGCAGTTAGCTCGAGATAATGGGTGAATGGAGGTTGAACGATGTATCAGTGAAGGAGGGGGCCTCATGAGACTGAGGGGTGGCTTGGGTCAGACGTACAGTTGACCCAGGTCAACAATTGAATGCGCCTGGTTGGTCCACATGGACCAACCAGGAAATTTCAGATAAAAAATGTCTTGAAAATTTATATAAATTAGTAGATGATTTAATTTATTTTCTATTAAAACATAAAAAATATTCGTAAATTTATGTAGTAGTTATATCTATTTTTATTTATTTTTTTCAAGATATTTTATTATACGTTTATATTTACATGTATAATCATAGGCATTTTTACCTATTTTTTGAATATATAATTTTATTTTGTATTTTAAAATTTATTTACTTGATTTATATATTTAAAGCTTATTTAAATATGCACAAATATATTTTTATTGCATTTTTCTGATATAATATGTGCATTTAAATAAATGAAGGTATATAATGTATAGGTATATGTATAGGTACTTCATATATATATATATATATCTTAATGTATGTATTTATTTTAGTGTTTTCTAATGATTTATTTTATTCTAATTACATACATATACTATAAATTGTATTTATACAATTATAAATATATGAAATAATGAAAATATAAAGATTAAATAAAGTGAATATTTTATTGAGGGATATTGTACTATATGGGTCCAAAACCTAACTTTTGCATCTTAACTCCAAACTAAATAAAACCACCTTCATTAAATAGATAAGAAAAAGTTATATACAATTAAAGTAATTTTGATGCATTTTGATTTCATATGGAGGAGATACAGGTTTGTGAAAATCAGGTTTTTGGCTTTTTATTCTAAGTGTAGAATATACGTTGTATATAATTTTTTGGTGAAAGCTATTTTTTATTTTTCTTTGTATTTTTATTTACAACTTTCACATACAAAGTTTATTGATTTGATATAAATAATAAAGAATAAAATAGGTCCCAAAGGTTAATTATTGACCTATATTTTTGGGTTTTTAGTCTGTGTAATCTGTACAATTGGCTGCCCTATCTCCCCCTACTTTATTCCTTATTGACTAAGTCATCATAAAGACTGAGTCTCAGGGTTAGGGTCACTCAACACCTATGTATCTCATTTCTTTCCTTTTCTTCCTTTATTCTTTTGTTTTGGTTTTAAATACAATAAGTGTACAATATTTTATACAACATTTTACACATTTTACAGAGTGCTTATTTTGACCAATTAAGGATATATACATGTATTTAGCTAGAGTTTAAAGGCAAAATGAAAGAATAAAGGTGATGAAGTGAGGATTCATCACTTAACCAACCACCCTATTCCCTTTACCCTCTTCCTTAAACCGACTCCATCAACACAACCCATCTCTTCCTCCTCTAATTGACAACTCCCAATGGATGAAACCTTTGTCTTTGATTGCTTCTCCTTCTCCATCTCCGTTATCCTTTCAATTCTATCCCTCTTCCAGACTCGAGTCCTACAACATACCCAAACACAAGGACATCATCCCCTTCCCCCACTTGCACCGTCTATTAATAATCAGTGACCTACTCCTTTATCCCTCCTTCCTCGATCGAATCCAACGAATTTTATTGCCATAACCTAAAACATAATTGCATGAAGAACCTATCCCCCTCTGCCTCTACCCCAATCTCCTTCCACAACCACCAATTTCCAATGGCCACAACCACCGATCCCCCTCATCTCCTTCTTCTCCCTGCTTGCAGCAGTAGAAACCCAACTCCCCATTCCCTTTATTCCTATATGTCTATAAAGGCCATCAACCACCTCCGAACATCCTTATCCACCATATCCATTGCTGTCTTCATCTGAAAGCGTGCGTACGAGAGAAAGAGAGAGAGAGAGAGAGAGAGCTGGAGGGAAACATGGTGGTGACAACAATCCACAATCTCCCTGATGACGACCTTCTCACCAGGTGTGATCCTCACAGGTCCTCCTCTGTGCAACTGCTTCGAACAACAGTGAACAACCAAGCCTCATCATGCTTTGCCGATGATTGAAGGCAACCACCCGGAGTTAAGTCCACATCTCCTTCGATCCCAAGTAAGAACAATACCAGGTACCTTTTTATCCCACTTCTTTTTCCCATTTGTTTCTTCTCTAATTTCTTCTTCATTTTTGTTTCCTCCATCATTACCCAACTCTTCTTCCTCTATCTCACACTGACCAACCACACCTCCATCTCCATACCCCTCCATATTATGTTCTTTTACCTCACGACCTCCCTATCTTCGATGAATACATCATCTGAGACTTGCTCCTAACCAACACATCAATAAAGCAACCCTCACCCCCCATTCTCCGTCATTCACAAAAGAGGCTGAGTAGACATGCAAAGTTACAAATCTCAACTCCACATATTGGAGTTAACCACTTCATATGGACCTAGAGTTTCTTCTATCGGTAATATCTGATATCTATTGTTTCATGGCTGATATTTACTCGTTTCAAAATGGATATGTGACATTTGGGTTTGGACGTTACTTTGCCACATCCGTCAAATTGTAGGAATTGAAGGAGGAATCGAGCACCAGGCTTCGAGCATCATCCACCAGACCTCCATCGATTATATCGCCGGCGATGTGCCGAGCACTGGAGCACGGATACCCTCATTGGATAAATCCATCAAAGGAAGGAGGACTCAAGATACAAACAATGTTGATCACCATATCCCTCCTCTATTCTAACGAATGCAAAAGGGCCCAAACCTCATACTCGAGCCTCATGCCTTGAGTGTCCTGCATCATCAAACACAACCACGTGGAGGCTCGGACCTAAGCCACCTTCCCCATTTGAGCTAGGATGCACGCGAGACAACTCGCATGCTTGGTCAAATTGTGTAAAAACCCCCATCGTTCATGATATCCATGAAGAAGACCAAGACCATGTGCAGTCTGTACGTGACTGATATATTTGCAAGTGTACCCTCCACACTTCCTACATTGCAAAAATACCCCCACTTGGGGTAAATTGCATAGAAGGTCCTGCTGACTTCCAAGATTACATAATCGCCCATATGAAGGTTATTTTTAGACATTTTTATTTATTTCTATTACATTTACACCCCTAAACTATTACATTGATATCTTGAGCATATGGGATCCAACTTTTTTATTCTTTATGTTGTTTTGAAGCTTATGTTATTCTCTATCATATACAACATCGAATTATTTGTGTTGAGGTACTTTTGGACATCAATAAAGTTGAGGAGTTTATTGTTTATTGTGAAAACACAGAGTCTTGAAATTGATTTTTTATTTCTCATAAAATTGTGCAAAATTTGGGGTATCTCTTGAGAATTTATATTGAGATTTATTAAATGGTTATTCTTTGAAACCTATTAATATTTGGGCTTGGGAATTGAATTAAACTGCATATTGCTTGGCTGGATTGTGTACTTGCATTCCTTTTTACATCTTCATGTTCATCACTTAAAAATCCAAACAAAATTGCATCATTTATTTTCTTGCAGACATGTCATTGCATTAATTTCCTTGCATAAAAAAGTAACAAAAATTAATTTATCTTATTAATTGCATATTTTATTTTAAAAATCCATAATTGTAAAAAATCCAAAAATTTATAAAACATTTCATCTCTTGAAAACCTAACTATCTAAGTTATTTTAAAAGTAATTCTAAACCCATATATTATCATGTAAGTTCGTCCTTGGGACTTGCCTAAGTAAAATAAATAATTGTCACATTGAAATTAATTGGGTAATTATTTTGTGTAGTTTTGATTTCTATATCTTTATCACCTGCTACAAATGCCATATCTATCAAACTAAGAGTGGTGAAGGGCGTGACTTTTAAATGGCATCATTGCCGAGGAGGTATACTATTTAGGATTGATTTCTAGATAACTTAGTGCATAAGTTTTCCACCCTAGGTAGTCCGATCTCTAGTTTTCTTGTCCATATTTTCTCTGTTTATTTCTCAGCATTTTCCTTGTTATTTTATTTTATGTACATATTTCATTGTATCTCTCTAATATAAATATTTTTTGTGCAAGGGACTTGGTGGACTTGGAGCAGCTTTTTAAGGTATCGATGCACTTTGAGGAGACTGGAGGTGGATGATATTGTGAACCGAGCTAGTCAAGGAGGCATGAAGAATTTTTTTAAAGAAAGAGCATTTGGATTAGATTTTTATTTTATTTTCATAAATTTATTTATTTAAATAATTTATTATAATTATTTACTTCCAGTGGTCTTTGTTCGAAGATTCACGCACGTACTTGGACATTGGACACTTGTCCTATTGGGCCTAGTTTTGTAGTGCTTGACGTAGATCTAGGATTGCACCATGGCTCATAGAGCTAACTTTTGGGTGCTTATACTCATAGTTCTAGGAACACACAGTTTTCACTAACTAGATGCACTAGAGTGTTCTACTTAGACAAATTAAATTGTTCATCCTTCGCTAATAAAACTATATGTTTAGGTGCCGATCTTTTGTGCATTTCGTGTAGAATGTTTCAATACTGTCTAGCATCTTGCATGGCGAGTGTGGGGATCACTGCAAGCATATCTTCTTGAGCACACATCATTATTTTACTGACTTGCATTGGCTTTTCTAACTACTTCTTATGTGTTTTCTCACTTAGGATTAAAGGAAAGTTGGGATTACTTCATAGACGTGGTTCTTGATTGTGCACTTCAAAGAAAGTGATAATAGAAATTAAAATTGGATATGCTAAACAATAGTGATTAAGAAATTGGAATAAAAATCGAATTCATTTATTACGGGAGATTAACCTCGATCCTTGTACGTAATTACTTACCTCCAGACTATGAGTGGGTGAGGATGCAGCCTTAAGGTTAGAACCTAAAATCTTGACCCTGCGTACTAAGTCTCCAGATCCAACTCTTGCCGGTTTGGGAGATGCAAGCACATGCCTCTGACCATAGTAGACGTTTTGGGTGTGCTAGTCTATTATTGCTATTAGGTGTTTGATATAACTTAGGAGCCTGAGCAGATTACTCCTTTGATTGATGAATAGAATACCACATCTGGGCGTCAAGGTGACACTCCTATGTATAACAGACGTAAAGATTTTTTTACCACCAAATTAAATTAGAAAGATAATTGGCTGGAACTTTGTGGTCTTCATTGTGTGAAGTTGGTGAACTTGGGTTTACTTTGTCTATTGGATTGTGTGTGTTCAAAGATTGTGCTCTTAGCGCCATTTCACATCACTCTTGACTTGATTTCGTGCTCACATTTGTATTTCTTGACATCAAAGATGGAGGATCGGAGAGATTTTCTGTAGGACCTTGCAAATTTCTCGTTGAACTCTCTAAATGGACCTTACTCAAGACCCTCTTGAAACCAAGATGGTTCTCTTTTGGATCCAATTCAAAGCAATCAACTCTAAGATTTGGTCAGACCCAAACCAATCCTCTCTTTTCTTCTCATACTGAGGTTGATCCTCTCCTCGGTGTTTCTTTATCTTCTTATGCTTTCATGAGGACTTACATAAATAAAATTTTCAATCACAGTAAAGAATATGAAGAAGCGATGCCTCCGAAGAGATAAGATGATTATAGAGATGATGTACTGAAGCAGATTTTTGCTAGATTGACAAAATTGGAGCAGAGAAATGAGAGGCTACAAGCCCAAATAGAACATATGCGAGTTGGTGGAGGATAGAATATGGGAGCACAAGTTAAAACAATGTGGGATGCTAATAATTTGGAGGCAGTTCAAATCAATAATTAGATCTGAATCAAAGAGAAGTTTGATATAAACCCTCCTTTTCATTCATTGCTACCAAATTTCTATTGTTATCCTACAGAAGAATCGTTCACCTTTCTGCAAGAATTTGAGCCGGACTTCTAGGATTTGAATCATCCTAGGATAACTCAAGCCTTTACCAGATTACGAGCCTTCCACCATGCCTTAGCAGATAATGCTTGGTATTGGTTGTCAAACCTAGGAAGGGAGGTGGACACGTGGGATACACTGAAAGACATAATCTTAAATAAGTTTATCCACTAGGAAGAATTAATCATATGTGGTATTAGATCATGAACTTCACCCAATTATCTTAAGAGCCATTTCAAGAAGCTTAGGATAGGTTTAAGGATATACAACAAAGATGCCCTTGCCATGAGTTGTCTCGAACCAGGCTAATACATGGTTCCTTTGGAGGACTTACCCTCGATGTGCAAGGCCTAGTGAATGCGGCATTTGGAGGTAACTATTTGAATAGAGATCCTGAATCTGTATGGTCAATTTTAGAGGAGATGGCTGAAAGCAGTCGTGGACAGATCGATTCATGTGCCTATCAGAAGACACCACCATCACATCTTCACAAAGAGGTGGCTAGAACCGATATGACATTAGACATATTTCCTAATTTAGGAGTATTCTATAAGAAACTCACCAAAGTTGATCAGATCAAGAAGAAAGTAGGGAAGTTGCATAAGCTGATGGAACTGGAGAATCTCAAGAAACTTCCTCAAGAGATAAGTAAGATAGCAGAGAAGGTGGCTAACCTTCAGGTCTCCAAACCCTCAGAACCTCCTGGCCCAATATACCATGTACATCATATTTATGAGCAACCATATGGGGAGACACATATCAACTGGACTGAAAAAACTTGAGGTCACCATAACGATAACCAAAGCAACACACCATCTTCTGAGACAGTTTTAGTAGACTCATCTCCTGTGTATGAGGTGAATGTGTTATTCTATAGCTAGAACTCTGTAGCTTACAAGCTAGGCTGGAGGAACCATTCAGGGTTCAAATACTCCTCCAATTTCCATGAGGGTAGCAATGTCCCAACACAGAAGCATGAGACATGACCATATCAACTAAAATTATCCTTACTTTCCGTCTTGCCAATTCTCGTAGTACCCCGAGTAGATGCGTCCCAACCATCCATAGCAGTACTGTCAGTCGAGCCAGTAGGTGAAACACGACCAGGATCCCATGAGGGTCTAATGGTAGTCAAACGTGTCGCTGGAGCGACCACTCACGAATTCCCGGTTGATTTCAATGATCAACCCCCAATTGGATATCAAATAATAAAAGCAGTGTGGATTAAAATTTATTATAAACCCTATTATAAAATGTGTATAGTGGTAAGTGGAGCAGGATGTCGAACACGGGAACACACGATGTAGCACTACATATTATTTATAAATAACTAATATAGGTATAAGTGTGTATATAACTACGCACAATATTTACCAAATAAAGTGGGATTTTAATAATAGAATTTTTAATTTATTTTATATTTAATATTTTATTATTTAGATTTAATTTTTTGTTTATATATATATATATATTAAATTTCTTTTTCTTTTAAAATATATAATGTTATATATATGATATATATACAATATAGGCTAGGGTTGATATGAAAATTTACAAAAATAGGAAAAACAAAGAAAATAAAATCCTTTTTTGGATTTTAGTTAATTTTTTACTATTTTTATGATTTTTTGGATTTTTTGTTGATTTTCATATATTTTAAAGTAAAAAATACCCTAAAATAGGGATTAATTAAGAACCCAAAATTAAAATGGAGATATAAAATATAAAACAATAGTAAAATTTCTCTAAATTAATATATATATATAGAAAAATATAAAACATAAAATATATTTTTTTGGATTTTTTAGGAATTTTATACATTTTTATTAAGGTTTTTAGGATTTTTCAATTTTTAGGAGTTTTCTTTTGTAAATTTTAGTGATTTTTGGGTTGAAGATTTATAATACTTAAATAAATAAGACATATTTTTTTGGGAATTTTTCAAGGTTATTTTACAAATTTTTTGGCTTTTTAAGGCAAATAGGAGTTGATGGATAACTATTCGATTTTTAGAAAATAGGAATGGGGCATAAAATGCAAAAATAAAATCCCTATTTTTTAGTGAATTTTGGAGCATGGCAACTACTTTTAATAAATAGAAAATAACATATAAAATTACTTGGCCTGGGAGGGGTATAATTACAAATAAAAGACATGCGGGGGCTACCATGCAATTTTACCCATAAGTTAACACTGATATTCAAGTTTTATATATTAAACAACAATTACATGAACACGTGAGTCGTTCAGTGCCAATTTTACAAAATAAACGTGCGCCTACACTTGACTCTAGCGGGGACCAAATTGTAATATATGAAAAGTTCAGGGGGTTACATGCAATTAGTCCACCACTTTTTTAACTTCATAAAATATTTACAGGACCTTAAATTAAATAAAAAAGGCAGAGGGTGTCGGTGAAATTGTACCACTTGAGTGCCCGAATCCAAGTGTTGAGGAATCACCATGCGTGCCACTCGCTAGTTACGTACCCCTTCGTTTGAGATCAACGATCCAGATTAGATCTGGATTGCTATTCTTGATCAAACGATAGTGAAGGGGCCTGGAAGAACACTAAGGAACACGACACCGACGACCTTCGATTCTTCGATCCTCGCTCCACCGGTGACCTTTGTCTTCTCCGATGGGCCCAGAGGGAGTTGGATCTCCTTCGCGTGCTCCTGCAAGGTCTGATGGCGGTACGCGTGCACGGAGTTCTCCGGTGAGGGTGAACCACCTGGAGTAGATCTAGGTGTTGGGTGAAGTCCCAAGATCACCAAATGACCTACAAAGGGCCACCAACTGATCCCCGGGTGCGAGAGCTATCTTCTCGACCTGGGGTTTACATAAAACAAAGGGGGGAACGGAATGGAGGGGGAGCTCTGACGAGGTAGCGGTGGAGAGAGCTCGAGTCCTAGATTTGTGATGGATCTGGGTTGGACAAAGGGGGGTTTCGATGGAGAACGCAGAGGAGAAGGCGATGGCATGGAAATTGAGGGGGATTAACGGTCGGATGACAGTGAATCAGACCTAAAGCACGATCTCCAAGAATTGGGTTTTTATATTTACGTACTAATTACTCAATTAAACAACAAAATAAAGATGCTAAATTGAAATTAGAATAGAGGACTACCTAGGAATGCAAGAAACAAGGGCTCGACTGGCTTGAGGTGATCAGAAGCAGGACATGCTGGTGGAGCTCCGATGGTGGGTGTATACACCTCCTCTCTTGCTCTCCTCGCTGCAAATCAAGGGACAAACCATGCTGTCACCATGGAGATGCCATTAGAATTGATCTGAGGGGCTAAAGCTTGAAGAAGAGGGATCAAAAAGCCAAAAGAGGTGAAGGGGTTTATTTATAGGTGATTTTTGGTGATTTTCGAGGGGATCTTGCGTGAGATCTGGTGAGGGTCGGTGGAGATTCTAGGATGGGCGTGGATGAGGGACGAAGTGGGCGTACGATGGTGGTAGTCTCGAGGGCAATGAGTGTTGGGAGAGGTGTGGAGAAATAAGAGAAGATGGCGACCTCGTGACTTCTGACAGAGGTCATAAGGGAGGCCAGACAGTTGACCAAAGTCAACAAAGAAACGCGCCTGGTTGGTCCACGTGGACCAACCTAAGAAATTCCAAGGCAAAAATGCCTTGGAAATTGGATAATAAATAGAATTTGATTTTATTATTTTTATGTTATAAAATAAAAAAATGTTTCTAATTTTCTGTAGTATTTTATGGATATTTTATTTATTTTTTAGAGGTGTGTATTTACAAGTTAATTTTTAGGGGTACATATATAGGTATATTTACCTATGTTTTAGGTATTTTATTTTTATTTGTATTTTTGATTTTATTATTATTTTTCTTATTGTATATATTTATAACTTATTTTTAGATACTTAAATATATTTTTTTCCATATTTTTCTGATACATTATACACACTTAATTAAATGGATGTATTAATTGTATAGGTATGAATATAGGTAATTCATCTATGTATTCTATATACATATTTTATTTTAGTGTTTTCTTTATCATTTTATTCATGTTTTAATATGTACATATATTCTAAATAATATTTACAAGATTTTAAAAATATAAAATTTCAGAAATAATAAAGGATAATAAAATGATTACTTTAATCAGGTATGCTATACATAGGGGTCCAAAACCCAACATTCACTCCTTAACTCCAAAATATATGAAACCACCTTCATTAAATAGCTTATTAAAAATTATATACAACTAGAGTGATTTTGATATATATTTTGAGTTTTTATTTGGGAGATATGGGTCTGTGAAGTTTGGCTTTTGGAATTTTATTTTGTGTATAAAATGCACGCTGTGTATTATTTTTGTGTGAAATAAATTTTGTATTTTTCTATATATTATTATATAGAACTGTGATTTACAAAGTTTTATTATTTGAGGTGTAAATGTAAAGAATAAAATATATCCCAAAAAGCAATTATTGGCCTATTTTAATAGAGTGATTGCTCTATGTTTTCTGTACACTTAGCAGCCCTATCTCTCCCTACTTTGTTCCTTGTCGACTAAGTCGTCATGATGACCAAGTCTCAGGGGCTAAGGTCACTTCAGTGTTTTTGACGCTTCGCTCTTTTTCTTTTCTTTTCTTTATTCTTTTATTTTGGCAATAAATCCAATAAATGTACAATATTTTATATTGTACAAATTAGTGAGCGTTTATTTTGACAAATTAATGATATATGCATGCATTTGGATAGTGGTTGAAGGTCAAAATGAAAGAATAAAGTTGATGAAATGAATATTCATCACCCCTATACTTGCCTTTGCTAGTCCCTAGCAAACACTTACGCTTATAAGTGCGAAGATGAAACTAAAGAAAAGCAAAAGAAAGAACTTGGAATAATTTTTGACATTTTAACTTGTCTTAATAATGTCAATGTTTGGAGATCCGAGAAAACCTTTGGATTAATGATGTGTTCAGAACCATATAGAGGTTAGGATTTGTGACACAACAGCCCTTAGGTTCCATACTCCTATTATCCAGTCCAATTCATAGCCAGGTTGAAACCATCCTCTCACTCGATACTCCTGCTACTTTGAAATGATAAATCCATGTGTGTGAAATTGTTTAACTCTCCCAGTCAAAATCATTGAATTACCAAGTTGTCTGCTCTTCCGATAACTCATCTTCGTGGAGTTAGATATTTCCTTCTAAGGCCAGGTGCTTCCGATCTTTACAACCGAATGAGGTAAGAAGATAGAAGAATGGGAAGAGAAGTGAGAATGGACCAGTATAGTCTTCATTCCCTTGTGAAGTCAGTCAGTGTAACCGGATCTTCACCAAGAAGCAGGCTTTTTCTGAAGCTCATATTTGTGGAATTTTTGGTTGAAGGCTTCTTTGAATATTTTCTTTTACTTTGCATAGCTTCTGCATTCTTGTTTGTGCCCCAGTGGATATAGCATTTTTTCCACCCACTATTTTGGGGTCTTAGAAAAAGTTGTGTCGGTAGGCCATTCCCCATCCGAAGTATTATTTCAATCCATCTCCAGTCTTTAGATATCATTGTTATCAGAAGAAATGGGTTAGAGTACCGGTGTCGGAAATCTCCAAGAATGGTTCCTGAGCTACCCTTGATGAAGCGGCCTTGTATGGTCCTGATTTAGACCCTAAGATTTTTCAATAGAATGTCTAGGTTGAGTTAAGTGTTAAGTGTGAGGTTTCCACTCAAGTCATTGTCTCATGAGTCGTACGGATGATATGAAGGGTTCTATTTAGGCACATTGAATTGGCTCATGAACACAGTCTTATGGAATCTAAAGAATTAAGTCAAGGCGAACTGCAGTATCTCTAATTCCATTCCTCAAATGGTTCCTCTGAAATTAAGTGTATTAAGGTCTTCCTAAAGCTCCAATCTTCAGACTTTACTTGGATTTGTTCAATTGCCTAAATTTATCAGAAAAATGCTCATGTTATGCACAATGCAAGAATATTTTTGTGATGAAATTTCCAATTTTGAACTTTTTATGGATTTTTGAAAGAGGTGATGCATATGGATATATATATATATATTACATTTTTCAAAAAGATTTTGCAAATGTTTTTGGTATTTTAGTTTTGCAAATGTTTTTGTAATTTTTGAAAATAAAAGTTTTTGGAGAAAAACTAGGTACAAATATTTACACTGGGTGGATCTTATATTTACAAGAATTACGGTTATTTAAGAATTTACAAGGGGTAAGTGATCATTTTTATAGATATTTATATACATTTGATAAAGAATTTGAGAGTGATGTATATATTCCTCGAATTTACTTGAAAATGATTTTGCAATTTTTTTTGGAAACTATAGTCCAAAATAATCTTTACAAACCTATTTTTTAAAAAAAAACATTTAGAGACATTTGAAAATCATTTTGCAAAGGTTTTTCAAATAGTATATATAGATTTTTGAAAATATTTTTACAATCATTTTCCAAACATTTGCAAATCATTTTTTAAACATTTTTATTTCACATAAAGAAAAGAGATTTTATAAACAAATATTTTACAAATATTGAAAACATTTTACAAAATATTTTCAAACAATTTTCAAAGTATTTTTCAATTGGATTTTCAAACTATTTTCAAAACATTTTGCAAAGCTGCTCCCCTGTCAATATGTAGAAAAATTTTGAGGAACTATAAACATCATTTTTATTAAGTAATTAGATGAATTTGTATGCGGGTATTTACAATGTTTTAGCCATATTTATTGAAAATACGAAAGTAGGAGTTATGGCTAAAATATATACAAAGTATATATTGACTCCCCTATACTTAGCTTGAGCTATGTCCTCATAGATCAAAGAGAAAGGAAGACATAACTCGTACTAAGTATAGAGACGTCTATACTACAACCACTAAAGAATCAGAAGTCAACCGTCCCCCTATACTTAGGAACAAGTAATCATGAGTATGGCTCAACCTGCCTCCTGCTATACTTGGGGTAAAGAATGCCAAAAGTTGAGGAGACATGCGAGGGATCGAAGAATGAGCACCCGAATGTATTCATCCCCCCTATACTTAGGATAAAGCATATGCTAAGTATAACAATGATGTATGGGATGAATATGACTTTTCGGAAGAATCAAATAATAGAAAAGAAAAAGAAGAAAATGATTAACTATTAAAAAATGCTTTTGGATCATCCCATATCTAACGGTGAGGGAGGAGCATGTGCCTTCCACGTGAAGGAAAGAGATTAAGGACGGGAATAATATTGATCGTTAGATCAATCTTGATCCAATGGCCAAGGATGGAGGTACTAGGTGATGAAAGGGAGTTGATCAAGATGGATCAAGTTTGTCTAGATTCTGACATGGATTAGTCGGTGTATGCCACGTGTATATTTGACCACTGACTATGCATGAAAAATGAAGAAAAATAAATAACAAATAACAAAGACCTCAGCTACATCAGAGAGCTCTACGACGTACTAGGTGACTATGGCACGACGGAGGGCACCGTGGGTCGACATCGGGTCGGAGGGCCATAATGGCCCCTCATCCTCCTCCGTCCGTCACAGGGAGGAGGAGAGGGGCTAGGTCTTAGACCGTGGAATGGCGGATGGGGATGAACTGTGGCGAGGTTGAGGGTTTTATAGGGACGGTCTCCGGCCATTACAAGCGAGGTTTCAATGGCTCACGAGAGAGTGTGGAGTGATGGTGGAGTGCGGTGATGAGGTGCACGAGGATGTCGGAGGAACATGCGATGTATAGGTGGTGTTAAGTGGTTGATTGGAGGAGATGAGCGACGACTAAAAATGGAAGGGGGCAGAGTAGAACACATGCGTAATGCCTGTGATGAGGGCATTAGGAGGTGGACGACGACTCAGAGCCATTAGATCATGTGATCCAATGGTTCTGATTAGAGCAAGGTCGGAAGGCCTAGATTAGATCAGAGGATCTTATCTAGCAGCTATGGATGAGGTGGTTAGCGACGATGGAGATGAGTTTTTGGAAGCTCATCAATTACTAAAGGAGGGCCGACGTGGGTGTTCTGGTCCTAGGATGTGCAGGGAATCGGGCGACTGAGAGGAAGGCGCAAGGCGACGGTGGTGATATGCTCTGGAGATTCATGCAACTGCAGAAGGGGTTGGGTGACGTGGAGAGAGGGGACCCATTGGACAGGAGATGATCGTGTGTTCTTAGAAGAGAGTGGGGGGTTGACCTGACTGTAAGGGATGAAAGACAACGTAGACAAGCGAGATCCGCTAGATGGGAAGTCATCTGATGGAGGAGCTGCAGACGTGAGCGGGCGGCTAGGATCTGATTTGAGATCAGATCTGATGGTTGTCAGTGAAGCGAGAGCGGACGGTTGTGGTAGAGGAGGGTAGGAGAGGATCATACGGCTCTAGGAGTGGCCGGATGGTAAAGAGATAAGCGACCATGTGGGCGGCCCAGAAGGCGCCACATGGCTGCACCCGAAAAATTAATAAATATAAAAATAAAGGAAAATAAAAAGAAATAGTTACAGGCAAAACTAGGAAAAAGTCAAAACATGAAAGTTGTAGATCTCGATGAGATCTACAAGTTTCATGTTGGACAAAAAGCCAAAAGAGGTTATTTGTACAAACGTGTACTTTTGAGGGTATTTTTAATGGGTTCGTTTTTAACTTTTGAGATTTTTTGTATTTTTATTTCTTTTAAAGGTTAGGAAAAAATATAGACAACTAATTAACCTAATTTTTATGGATTTTTAATGAGAATTACAAACAAAGAAAATAATAGTACTTAAATACAATAAATATAGTGTAAATTACATAGTTTATGTACACAATAAAATGAACGAATTGTCAGTGATTTTGATTGGATTATTTCAACAAGAAGTTTAATATGTCGATTTTATCATGATGAATACGAGATTCATCACCTACTCGTCCTTGTACGATAGAAGCACCGGTACTTTGTGAATCCATGTGATAGACAAGGCAGTATTCAGGCTGGGTTTTGGGCTCTAATCATTATGATCATGCCTTGCTAAGTCGGGGTGGTGACCACACCCTAGAATGTACCTGAATCCAAAGGACAGGGTTGCTCTCCCACAAAAGTTCTTGATTTTATAGGTTTAATTAAGTCGGCATTGTTTAGCAATCCCAATTTAATTGGCGATCATTAAAGTTTTTTAGGTGAGCAGAAAGTACATGTCTACCGTCCAATCCCAAATTTTTGTAGATCTTAAGTGGCAAAATAAGAAGGGGACATCGAGAAAAGCCAATGCACGTGAAAAATAGTGATGTATGCTTAGGTAGAAGACTTACATTGTTTCCTCGCAATCTCAATGTGGGATGCAATACAAGAATTTGAAATTTATTCTATATAAAATGCAGGCCGACAAAACCACACCTAGCAGAAAGTTCTATTAGCCAAGAAGAATTGAATTAAATTTTAACTATGTTGAACGATCTAAAAGTGCATCTCAATTAAGTGCAAAGTGTGGTCCTAAGTTTTAGGAGCACAAGCAATAAAAACCTAGTAGCTCTAATAGCCGTATGTGCAGGTCTAGAACTACGAACGACTCAAGTCAGGCCTCACCCTCACCGGAGATGAAACAGGTCTAACACACCACAAGAAAAACACCATTCTCTTTACACACACGAGAACGTGATCGAGAACCGCTAGAAATGACCAGTTAATTGCAAATTAATAAAATACGAACACTCTCTCTCCAAAAATAAAATTCTTCGCGCTTCCAGTCGCTCCAAGTTGTGTCGGCTTTAGAGAAAGCCGCTCCAAGTCCACCAGGTACCTCACATGAAAAAAGAGATCAAGTGTTAGAGAGATGTTTATAGAAAAGTATACAAAAATAAATAAGAGAAAAAGTGCTAAGAAAATAAATACAGAAATAAGTACAAGAAAATCGAGGGTCAGACTACCCGGGGAAAAAACCTAAAAATTAAGTTACTTAAAAATTAATCCTAAACCATATACTTCCTCGACAATGATGCCATTTGACAATCGCAGAAATCCCTATGTTTATTTTGTAGAATTAATGATTAAAAAATCAAAGTTGTAGCTGAGAATTCTAGCGATTCGTCAACAGTGATGACACCGAGAAATGATATAGGAATCCAATCTTGATGCGAATGGATTTATTTATTTTACTTGGATAATTACCAAGCTTGAACTCAGGGAGGTAATACGAGGATCTAAGATTAATAATTAAATAATCTAGAAATCTAGTTTTTAAGGGAAGAAGAAGATTTTTGGTATTTTTATGGTTTCGACTTTTTATGGATTTTTAATTAAAGAGATGTAACTAATTGCGAAAAGAAAATAGGATGCATGTGTTTCCAGAATAATTTTAATGGAAGAAAGAATGCTATGATGTGATGTTAACAGTAAATAAAATAGATGTATTTTTTATTTTTAAATGATTCAATACGAATATGCAAAGATGAAGGTAAATGTGGACGCAAGTCAAGCCAAGCAACAACAAGCCATTCAATTAATCCAAACCTCCCCTTATTTAATTGATTTCAGAGATTATCGTAGCAATTTGTATTCTCAATGAATCACCCCAATCGATGCACAAGTTATTGAGCAATAGAAAACTAATATCAAAGAATAGAAGTGCTCAAACTGAACACAAGGAATCCTTGATTTATTAATACTAAAAAACATCTCTAAAATCGAATCTCAACACTTGATTATTCAATTATTATCAAATTAAGTCCAGAAATGATTTCCCAAATTTCCACATGTAATTAAGCATAAAAATCTCTCACAAGAGTAAGTATGTGCTCAATAATGACAAAGTAAGCCTCTAATTTAATAATATAAAAAGAATGTCTCAGAAGATGGAATTCAGAAATCTAGATGAAAGAGCATAAAATAACGATCAAAGTGACACCAAGAATGCAAAAATCTGATGTATGATTCTCAAGATATGAGTCACTGAAGTTTATGGACTAAATTGTAATAAAAATAATTAATAATCTTGCAGATATACCATTGTAGAGAATTGATTTGTAAATATGTGAAGCTGTAGATCCTCTGCAAATTGCCATTGGCGGGGGTATATGTGTAATCCAGGGAAGCTTGGGGAAGCTGCGTGCTATTTTCTCAGAAGGGGGGGGGGGGTGGTGTGCTGTGCACGTGCTCTTCAAAAGACCAAGACTGCTTTGCACAATTGTTGGAAATCTGAGGGCTTGGTGAAAATTTCACCCAGCTCATGTGCCTCACACGTGAGGAGGAGAAAAAAGAAGCGTAGCACGTATACCTCGAGACGATGGAGGAGGCAATCATTTACAGAAGGGCACACAGAGCACGAGACGAGCCGAGCATCGATGAAGGTCTGGAGAAGCTGGTTATCAAGGCGGTCCTCAGCACGCCGGCTGAGGTAGTGGGCTGTGGAGGTGGTTTAGCGACGAGTTTCTCGAGGTGATGCTGTAAGTGCACGACCACAATCGATTGGCAAGGGAGTACAGCTGCTGGAAGCATAGTTGCTTCGGTGTTGAAGGCCACTGACGGTCGATGAGGAGCTTTGTAGCCGGTGTCCTGGAGACGATTGAGTACGGGCAGAGAGGCCAAGATAGATCGGCGAGGATGTATGGTGAAGAGATCCTAGGGCCTATGTAGATGTGCTTCTTGATAGAGCAAGGCTTGGAAGCTCGGGTGGATCGTCAGCAGGGCATTAATGGAGATGATCGGGGTTGAGCGATGATCAAAGGGCGGACAAGATGATCATGGTGGTGATAGGGGTGATGATGATCGGGCAGAGGAAGTGTGTCGGAGCGAGTAGCATAGGTGAAGGAGATGAGAAAGACGACGAGGTGAAAGGGGTACCTGGAAGCGGTGAAGCTCTGACAGCTGATGTGACCACAGCAGAGCAACGGTTCGAGGGAGGCTGCAACGGTGATGAGTGGCTGCCAGATCTTGTTGCGTAGGAGGGGGAAGATGTCGACGATGGAGGGGGACTTCGAGGCATTGTCACCACCGGCCAATGTTCCCTGACCTCCCCTTCTTGCTCTATATAGTTGGATATCTTGACTGGAGTTCGGGCTGATGTTTGAATAGGGAGGTGCAATAATGGTGATAGGATAGAGAGGGAGTTGTGAGAGATGGTGGGATAGCAGAGGGGGTCAACGGTCGGAGGAGGAGACGATGATAGGGTTGGTGAACTGTTGGAAAAGATAGGATAAGAAGAGGAAGGGGTCATCGGGTTGGGTTGCGACGATAGAGGAAGAGATATAGGTGGTTTTGTTGGTTGATTGACCATTGAGCGAAGAAGGGGGAAAGTGGGGGACACGGTTAACGCAAGGGCGAAGAAGGAGAAGTCCTCATGTACGGTCACTTGAGGAAGAGGGAAAGAGGATCACGTGCCTGACACATGATGGGGCTACCGGGTATCATGTTCCTTGCACATGGGGAGAGAGAAAAGCAAGAGGGGATGCCTCACGTGATAGGCACATGAGGAGAGAGAAAATGAGGGGAAGTGACCAGGGGCCAAGTGGCCCAATAAATATGCGCCATGTGGAGCGTTGACTAGATTTTGACTGATGCAAAAATAAATCGATTAAAAATAGAAAATGAATTGGATGGAAAAATTATCAAAATGAAAAATGTGCCTCTAATTGTGATCTACAATGTACATGAAGGACTCGTGTGCAAATGAAATGCAGAATCCAAAATATGATTTCTTTGATGATATTTTATGTATATAAAATACCGTTTTTTAGCTTTGTAATTTTTATTTGATTTTCTGATGTTAAATAAATGCATATGAAAATCAAACATGCTATGAAATGATGAAATGGACTCAAATGATATTTTTTTAGAATTTTTATGGGTTAGGAATATGTCAGAAAAATTAGAGTAGTTAATTGTGTACACGTGAATTCGGTGAATAAGCTCAAGTCAGAATTGATCTTTTTCATTGCTTTTATGATTTTTTATTATGAATTTTGTGTATTTTATTAAAGCAAGAGATGAAATGATGAAATGAAAAAAATAACTAAAATGAATGAAATATGCACATGAAATGATAGGTCCAAATCAGCGAAAATGTACAATGCGCAAAAGAGGCCCAAAACCCAACTTTCATAAATGAGCTCCGATTTTTATGAGATTGGTCTTGTTTTGAAGGTCTTTGTATGTATATTACTTTAAAAAGAGTAGAGTGAAATCAAACACTGTATGAGAAAGATAATAATCATTTTAGTCCGTCTGGTCTGAAATTAGGATTTTAGATTATTTTGCATATAAACAATTTAGCATTTTTTAGGAATTTTCATTTATTAAGCTTAGTGATATGTATACAATGAATTTGGTTTGAGGTTAATAGGAGTTAGGGTAGATCAATTAAATCACTGAAATTAGATGCTTTTCAAGTCATTTCACACTTAGATTTTTGGCTCCTTCTTTTATGCCATGATGCATGATAAAATGCAATTATTATCTACACATTCATGGATGTTAATTATGTAAATTATATGATTAAATACAGATGAATTTTGGAGATCTGAGATTAATTGAACTCTTTTAGAATGATAAGTCATAGATTTATCACTCTCTGATTCCCTTCTTCCTTCCATAATCCCCGTCTGCTTCCGATCTTGCAAAGGTTGGGGCGTAGCTCCGTTCCCTCGCCTTCGCAGCTGGAGCCCTTTTCTTCTTTGTTAACAACTGCATGTAGCTTCCAACTCTGATCCTCCCAACGACTTCATCACCTCTAGCCTCTATGGGAGCACCCTCCAGCTCGTTCGTCCTCGCCCACGACCCTCACCACCACCGCTTGCCACTGGAGACATTCCTCCATCGTCCATCGCCTCCTCTAGAGCGTCGCCTCAACGGAGCCCTAGCTTTGCCTTGGCTCCACCATCAACCACCGAGCACCGTTGCACATCTCATTGCACCTCTGCCACGCATCACCGCACTCGGCCCTTACCTCCGCTCTGCCTCAGCCGTGTGTTGGCTGGGCTCCATCCATCATTGCTCTCCATCTCCACCGACGCCCGTCGACCTCCACTCTGTTGCTCCCCTTGACCTATATACATCATTGGATCAAAGGTAGGGCCTCGATTCAATCTGGAGCTGCCACGGTACCAGTCTCGATCCTCCCTCCTTGCTTGGAGGCTCGGTGGAGCCGAAGCTCTTGTAGACCTCACATGGAACCTCGGGACTCCGAACATCCGATCCCTCCGTCAAGCCTCCAGGTGCACATTCCTCGCGCGCGTGCGGTGGGTAAATTACACCAACTCCCCTGGTTTTAGAGGAAATTACGTACATGTTCTCACTGCCTAGAATCCTGTGCCCTACACGCATGGGTAAATTGCAGAGAGGGCCCCCAGATTTATATTATTGTAGATAATTCCTCTAGGGGCCAAAAAATAAAATATTTTTATTGCATTTACGCCCCTGGATGTTTATTTTATCATAACTTTTACATTCAAACCCCAATTTCTTTGCACATATATGCCGTTTTGAAGCTTATTGAATGCTCTATCATTTCATATATCTTGTGGACAGATCTGGGGGTGTTTATTGATGAATCTCTTGATATATGCGAGGTGATTTCTAACATTTTGTGCAATATTTCAATGACATATTTTTAGGGATTCGATTGAAGATATTTAATTCGATTATCTCTCTTGTTGACTTAATTGTGCATCAATTTTAAGGAGAAATAGATCTCTTTTGCAAGGGCATATTCGAGGAAACTTCTTAGATTTGTTTCTTCGGATATTATAATTCACTTTTGGAGGATTTTATTTCTGTAGGGATCCAAGTAAAAGCAATAAGGATTTATTCCCTAAATCATTATTGTTCGAGGAAATTCTTGATTTAAAGTACATGGAATTGTGAGATCGAATATTCTTAGATAAAAATCATTAAGTTATCTAATTAATTGCAGGATTATTCATGGATTGATTTTTTTAGCATGCAACGTGATTTGATAAATATTTTTGGATTTTATTGGACCAATGATTTCATTCGAGGATTTATCGATTATTTAAATCGAGGACTAAAAAGATAGAATCACAGATCTCGAACTTCATTTATTTTCATTTTATTTTTTGTCACAGAAATTAACTTAGCATTTAATTAATTATTGAAATTAATTTGAAACATCGCAACTAAAAATCACCGTTCCTTGTGTTCTACCTTGGTAGGCTCCAAAACATTCAAAGATTGTGATTTTTACTGAATTGAAATCTGTCTCCTGTACTACAATTATCGATTATCAAAGAGATGGATTTTCATGTTCATCAATGGCCATGATCCGCAACGAAGGATGAAGAAGCTGGACATCGTGGCGGAGGACTCCGACAAGTGTATGGATATCGATCTCTAGGTGGAATCTTGTGCTCCTATTTGCGAAGGACCTGCACTATTACAACAAATCACTCCTACACTCAACCTCGGGCGAGAAATCACACGAAAATATATATCAAATGAATTTTGGATCTGGATGTGGTTAAAAAAGGGATGAGATGGATGAAATTTCAAATGCGTGGAGCGCATAAATCGAGGTTGTGTTTTTCGAAATTTTTATTCGAGCGAGCGAAATTATTAATTGGGCGACAAAATCCAAGAAGGAAGTGGGTGCTATGGAGTAGAAGATCGACCTAGAAAAAGAAGAGAAAGACGACCGATGAACACTTTTATCGTTGCTCGATAAGAATCTAAGTCCGAATAGGACAAATCCGCTAAAGGACAGAAATCAGTGAAAATGGAAAATAAAATAATAAATAAGAAAAAGCATTTAAATAAAATAATTATGTAAATAAAAATTTTTAGTAATTAAATAACTTAGTTTAGGTGATTTTTAATAAATTAAATAATTAGGTATATAGACCTATACATACAATACATGAATTTTTAAAATTTTTTTACAAATAAATATATAATTTAATAATTTTTTATTTTAAAAAATAATTTAAGGATTTTAAGGACATTTTTATTTGATTTTTATAACTTTTTTTATTAGGTTAAATAATTAGAGGTATTTACTATATATGTAGGTGGTACATATACAATGTATGTAACATTTATTTTTGGTTATTTTTTATTTTGTAATTTTTATTTGCATTTTATATGAATCAAATACAATATTTACAAATATTTAAAAATACAATATACATATAATATAAATAAAATAAACAAAAGAATAAACTCACACAATGTATAATACATACAAATATACAATACACTCCAAAAAGCCACTTTTCACATCTTAACTCTGATTTTAATAAAATTACTTTCATTTTGAAGCTTATTTAATTTAGAATACAATAAAGTGAGTTTGATTTATTTTAATAATTTGTGGAGAAGATATTGATCTGAAAAGTTAGGCTCTACAATTTTTTCAAAGTGTTGTTATTTTAACTATGTACAAGTTCTCTTCTTGCAATTATTTTTAATATTTACAACTTATTTTTATGATAATATCTAAGAAGAGAACATTTTTAAGAGACTATTTCAATGATAAATAAAATAGAGTAAGAAAAGTACACACACACACAATGGTGCCTTGACCTAATCTCGGGGTTAGAGTCAGCATGTATTTATTGCATATATACAATCTTCTAATTTTCTTTATTTTCACTTTATTTTTTTCTTTTTTTATTTTAGGTTAAAAAAATGATAAATATACAATATTTTCAAAAGAATAAAGAATTATAAATAAAAAGATTTATTGATATATACATGTGTTTAATAAGGGATTTTAAGCTAAAAATAAATGAATAAAGATGATGAAATGCAGATTCATCATCCCTCTATATTTTACTTTTGCTAGTCCCTTAGCAAACACTTATTTGAAGAATAAGTGACTAAAAAGAAAAAGAAGAAAGGAAAAATAAGGAACTTAGAAAAATTTTGATTTTTAAACTAATCTTCACGAAATCAAAGTATGTTGCTCGGTCAGACCTTTGGATTAGTTTGGTAGAACCTTA
Source organism: Ottelia alismoides (assembly GCA_037367405.1). Classification (NCBI taxonomy): domain Eukaryota; kingdom Viridiplantae; phylum Streptophyta; class Magnoliopsida; order Alismatales; family Hydrocharitaceae; genus Ottelia; species Ottelia alismoides. The sequence continues at coordinate 572,653 of JAZKJV010001275.1, forward strand.
TTGGAATTGGAATTAAGACCTAACAACCTTCAAGTTCCACAAGTTTTTATTCAGGTCACCTCAACAGTCAGGTCAGAACAAGTCCTCATACGCAAATTCTGATGGCTATGAATTTACTTGTACTGTGTAAGTCAAATATAGCTCTCCACATCAGAAATGACAAAGACCAACCTTCTCTTAGCAAGGTAACCTTAATTCCTCAATCTAGCTACTCTTTCCTCGAGGAGCAGGGTATTTCCTTCTAAATTCAGGTATGTGCTGCGTCCACAATTGAAGGGGGAGAAAATAAAAGAATAAGAAGAGAAGTGGAGTGTGGCCAGTGTAACCACATCACTTTGTGAAACCGGCCAGTTAGCCAAGTCTCCACTAAGATCCGCAGTCTCTCTGAAACTGGACCAATGTGGTCAATATACTTTATTCTTCTTTTTGAATACATTTGGCTTCTATTTGGTGGAAAGAATTCTTGCACTGCATTGATCTTATTGTGCCCCTACGGATATAGAATATTTCTTTCCGCAAATGTTTTGGAGTCTTAAAAAATTTTTCCAGCAAACCATCCCTCATCCAAAGCTTTATTTCAACCCACATCTCTCGTCTTTAGACGTCCATGCCATTAGACTTGGTAGGGGTGTACTGACCACTCAAGGCGACTGCGTATATTTCCATTCACGTGGGTCTCTAGTTAGAGGATTCTACCCCTCGCCACGTCATCAGTAAAGAGCTACGTGTAAAGTTCTTGTCCAAGTTAGGTCATTGTATAAAATAACCATGCGTGTGCATGAAATATTCTACTTAGACAATCAAGATGACATGTGAACATAGTTTTGTGGACTCAAGGAATTAAGTCACTTGACCTGAAAAGTCTTAACTCCAGTTCCTATAAGCTTCCTTTAAAATTAAGTGTATTAAGGTCTTAACAAAGCTCAATTCTTTGATTTTATTCCGAACTAGTTTAGGCATCAATATCATTTTGAAAAATGCAAATGCAAGAAAAAAATACAACACAATTTTTAAAGAAAAGGAAATGAAAGAATAAACTTTTTAAAAGGTTTTCAGAGAGCTTTTGCATTTTTATGGATTTTATTTTTTTTCCAATTTTTATAGGATTTTTAACAGACTATTATACATATTTACAAAAATTTACAAGGATTTTATACACATGTGTAAAGAGTTTTATACAAAACTATATACAAATTTATACAAGTTTTTACAAAAAGAATTTTTATTTGCAAGATTTATGCACAAATTTTATAAAAAGAATTTTATATACAAAAGAAATTTATATAAAACTTTTATCTACAAATTTTATACAAAGATATTATTAAAAGAATTTTATCAACAAAAGGATTTTATGCACATGTTTATAAGGTGATTACAAGTTCTATTTACAAACATTTTTACAACAAATATACACACATATATACAAATAAGTACAAACAAATTATTTATATACAAGGTGACAAAATAATTTTACAAACTATTTTACAAAAGTTTTTATAAACAATTTACAAAACCTTTACAAAATATTTTACAAAAATATTTTACAAAACATTTTACAAAATTTTACGAAAATTTTACAAAATAATTTTTACAAACATTTTATTTCAAATATTTTACAATCATTTATACGATATATATAATTTTGATAAAACAAATAATTTACAAACATTTTACAACCAAACATTTTACAAATGGTTTACAAAATTTTTATAACAATAATTTTACAAATATTTTTACAAATAATTTACAAAACTATTTTACAGAAATATTTACAAAAGATTTTTTGCAAAGAATTTTTACAAACTTTTTACAAAATATTTTTGTTCTAGTTTTATTAGCTATGTTATTAGACAAATAAAAGTACGAGTTATGGCTAAAGTATATATACAATATATATGACACCCCCTATACTTAGCTCAAACTATGTCCTCATAGTGACCAAGAAGAGACAAAGGAAGACATAACTCGTGTTAAGTATAGAAAAGTGAAAAGAAACTATACTACAATGACTCAAAGAATAAAGAATAAATTGAATAGAAGTCGGCAATCTCCCCTGTACTTAGTATCAAATAATCCTAAGTATAGAAGAATATACAAGCGAGGAAGACCAAGGAAATGAATGTACAAACTCAATGACTCGACTTGTCCTCCCCTATACTTAGTGTAAAAGATCCCTAAGTATAGAACAAGAATATCAACACGTTAAAGGACAAGCGAGGGAACAGATGGAATAAAAAGAAAAACAAAAATGAAGAAAAGGAAATGAATGACACCACTCCCCCTATACTTAGGGTAAAGTATCCCTAAGTATAAGAAACAACAAGAGTTATGAAACAGAACAAAATAAGAACAACTCAAGTCATTCACATCCCTATACTTATCATAGAGTACATCCTAAGTATAGCACATACACACAGAGAAAAGAGGTGAATGATAAAAAGGAAGAAGAAAGAATAAAATGAAAGGGATATATCCAAAATAATATCAGCTTATGTATCTAAAGTAGAAGATGTCAAAGAATCATCATCCGATACTACATAGATGGGATCAACTACGGACTGAATGTATCATGATTGAGATATGGCTTCAGCAACTATCCGTTCATTGTAAATGGTTGTGTGTCAGAATATAACCCAGATTTGACAATAGTAATGCTGTCATGTACAAATCTAATGGTGAACGGTCCTGACCATTTGCTTTTGAGTTTTCCTAGAAACAACTTCAATTTCGCATCAAACATCCACACCTTCTGTTTAGGCTCGAAAGTCTTTCTCCTAATGTATCTACCATGTCAACGCTTGACTTTCTCCTTATACATTAGTGTGTTGTCATAAGCAAAATCTCAGAATTCCAACAATCTGTTCAGATCCACTTTTCTACTCTATCATGCTCTCTCATAATCCAAATAGCAAACACAGAGTGACCATAATGATTTATGTATCGTCTCAATGGGAAGGTGGTAAGACTTTCCATAAACCAATATATAGGAAGACATAACCAATAGAGACTTGTACGCCATCCGATAAGCCCATAGAACTGAGCCAAGCATCTAGGACTAGTTCTTCTTATCTGGATGTACAAGTTTTTGAAGAATCATCTTTATCTCCCTAATTGAAATCTTAGCCAAGTCGTTAGCCCGTGGGCGGTAAGGAGAAGTGATGCGATGCTCTATGCCGTACTCCTTAACTAGATTTCTGACATCTATATTGATGAAATGGCCACCGCATCTGAAAAGAGAATCTTGGGAATCCCTAATCACACAATAATGTTGTCCTTGAGAAAGGAACAAATTGTACGATTATCTGCGGGTCGGGTGGGGATATCCTCTACCCAACGACTAACATAATCCAAAACAAGCAGGATGTACTAAAATCCCTAACTGACAGGGAATGGGCCCATGAAATCTATGCTCCAAGCATTCAAAACATCTGAAATATGAATATATCTTAGGGACATGGTATCCTTATAACCAACGATTCCTCCCATTCTCTAGCAATTAGTACAATGCTTCACATAATCTTGTGCATCCCTAAATAAAGTTGGCCACCATAAGACGCATTGTAAAACCTTTGTTGCTGTGTAACTTTCACAAATGATGCCCCCATCCTCTAATCTGTGACAATGCTCAAGCACATTTGTGTATTCCTCCTGTGGAATGCACCTCCTTCAGATACAAACTGCACCCTCACGAAATAGGTATGGATCTTCCCACTTGTAAAAATGAATCTATGACAGAAATCTATCTACCTTAAGCTTGGGCCAATCTTGTGGAACTTTCTCAGAGACAAGATAGTTCAAAAAATCAACGTACCATGGGAGTGAAGCAACAGACAATATAGCATCATCTGGAAAGGTCTTTGAAATGGGAAGTAGTAGCTGCTATGGGGACTCTGCATCTGTAATCCGAGAAAAATGATCTGCCACAACATTTTTCACTCCAGGTTTATCTCGAATCTAAATAAAACTCTTGGAGAAGAATGATCCATCTGATAAGGTGTGGTTTGGCATCCTTTTTTGCATGTAAGTACCGTATGGTAGTGTGATCCATGTAGACAATAATTATGCAACCAAGTAGGTAAGATCAGAACTTCTCTAAAGCAAACACCATTGCTAGCATCTCCTTCTCTATAACCGTGTAATTGTGATGTGCCTCATCCAAAGTCTTACTGGCATGGTGTATGGAAAATGGTATCACATCCCTTCTCTGCCCTAAAATAGCTCCAATTGCATAATCTGACACGTTTAGCATGATATCAAAGGGAAGAGACCAATCATGTGGCTGTAGGATGAGCTCTCGTAACCATGTCTTTCATCTTATGAAATGCAAGGAGGACTTTCTCATCAACAATAAACTCACTCTCCTTGCACAAAAGCTCATTCATAGGCCTGGCGATCTTGCTGAAGTCCTTAATGAATCATCTATAAAATCCAACATGACCAAGGAATGACCTCAACTGCTTCAAATTCTACGATGGATCTGGCTTGGATATCACATCAATCTTAGCCGGGTCAACATCCATACCATGTTTGGAGATGACATGGCCCAATACAATTCCACTAGTCACCATAAAGTGATTCTTCTCCCACAAGAGCACTAAGTTTACCTCACAACAATGCTGAAGTACTCGATCTAAATAAGTAAGACATGTGTCAAAACTATCATCGTAGACTGAGAAATTATCCATGAATACGTATAGAAAACTACCTACCATGTTGGTAAAAACGGCTAACATACACCTCTAAAATGTAGCAGGGGCGTTACACAATCCAAGGGCACCTGTCTAAAGGCGTAGGTGCTAAATGGACAAGTAAAGGTAGTCTTCTCCTGATTCTCAAGAGCAATTGCAACCTGGTTATATCCCGAGTACCCATCCATGAAATAAAAGAACTCCTTCCCTGAACCTCTCAATAATATGATCAATAAAGGGCAATGAAAAGTGATCTTTCTTGATCGCTGAGTTCAGACGTAGGTAATCTAAGCAGACATGCCATGAAGTGGGTACGCGAGTCAGATTCTCCTCACCATGGTTATTTGTCACAATTGTAATCTCATATTTTTTCAGGACCGCATGTAATGGACAGGACCACTTGAAATCCGAAATGGGATAAATAAAACTAGCATCACACCATTTCCCAATCTCTTTCATGACAACGTCCCGAAGATTAGGATTTAGACGGTACCGAAACTCACGGGTTGACTTATTGTCATCTTCTAAGTAGATATGATGCGAGCACAAAGCTGGACTAATCCCAAAGATAAACACTTGGGGCGCACCCGCAAGGAAGGCATACTTCAACATCGATGGTAAAACTTCGAGCTTAGGTCGGGACTGAATCTTCTCTATAACAACCTCTACAACTGCATTGGTAGAAGGTAGATGATCTGTACTCTGTAAAATGTCCACCGTGGCTACTGTAGACTCAACATGTAAAACCTCAGAAAGGCCTGCAATGAACGATCTCTGCTCATAATGGGATGGCTCATCAGGATGTTCAAAAATCTCAATATCTCATCAACAAACAGCTCATATATCTCAGCAATCTCATCAGAATGTACCTCAGAATACTCACTAAGATCATCAAAAAACAACTCAGACAATCCATCAGCTGACAACTCATAATGATCAACATGGGAACATAAGTCTACTGTGCCTTTCCAGGTCTTCCTTCTGAGAAAGGAATTCCTGGGTATCCATGCAATCTGTGAAAAGGTCTGTATCTCTAACCTCAATAAGAAAATCACAATCCTCAGAATCTGTTGGTACTTGCTCTCTCTCATCTCTTGTTGCTAGTGGTGATGGCCTCGGATATGGGATCATCTCTATCCTAACCTTGTCACTATGAGAGTGAAAGGTTATCTCTCCATACCCATAATATACTACAACTTCAGCCGTTCGAAGGAACGATCGACTAAGTAGTATGGAGTAATGGTGCAGATGTGTCCATATCCATGAGAACAAAATCAACAAGAAAGATCATGCCTTGAACCATTACGATAACATCCTCAAGAGTGCCCATCGTCCTCTTGATCGATCTATCAGCAAACTGAAGGATCATCCTGGTTGATCTAAGAGGCCTCGACCCAAACTCAGTGAGTAGAGAGGATGGTAGGAGATTAATGGAGGATCTGCTATCGAAAAGAGTATGATCGAATTCCTGGTCAAATATCCGACAACAGATTTGAGGTGCTCCCTTATCTTTCTTTTTGGGTCGGAGGTTTTTTATGGCTTGAACTATGGCCATGCTCAAGATATGCTTTTCAGTTCTCTTGCACCTGTTTTGCTTGGGATGATACTTCCTAGTACATGCTTCTTTCATTCTTTTCTTAACCGCGGGCATTTACTCCATGTCCTTAAGGAGTGGCATCTCTAAAAAGATGTTCTGAAGTATCTCTACCACTCAAGGATCATATAGTGTTGTTTTTACATTTTTAATATTTTTGGATTTATTCAAAGCATCCGAATATTGAACATAATCAGATAAAACATGAAATTTCTCATTTCTTTTATTCATATCGGAATTAGCATGTACATGAGGATGATCAGAATCAGCCTGTACAATATCATCCAATACATGTGTAGAAAAAAAGGAGAAACAAAACAGGTTTCTCAGTCTGCTGGTTCTGTAGAAGACTCCGCGATGGGTATGTTCTCTTTCGTAGCTGACTCGACAATGCATCTTCCTTTATTCTCTTTTTAGGATTTTCTGAATAATGGTGGCGGTGGTGATGAAGAAGATGGTGAAGATATGCACTGCAACACTGGATCTCTGCTCAACTAATAGAGAAGATGAAGGCAGTGAAGCTCTATCAATGGCTCCCCTCAATGCCAACTGTGTGAGCGACTGCAATCTCCTACCATTCCTGAGATGAATGGCATCATATAAACAAGTAAAATCACAAGCCATACATGTCTCAAGGGTGTATGGACCGTGGGATACCTGAAGGATATGGATGGATCCTTAAGCGCATCATGGAAGCGTGAGGATCACAACATATACGATAGGGAGCGACTGGTCATACTAGTTGCTCAGTGCAGCGGAATTTAAAAAATTTAATCGATGAAACCACATGATCCAAGATCACTTCTCAAATATTTTCATCTAAAATACATACTAGATAAAGGAATACCTCTTGTAGTGTGGTTGTGATTGAGTCTCTTAACAAAGAGACCTCCTGTCTCAAGTCTGATCTGTCGGAGCAGACGCTTGCGAGCGCCAAATGAATCACGTGCTTCTCGTAATCCAAGTAGTTGATCCAAGCGATGAATCTACTTATCTTGTCTCACAAGATCAAACATCTTCTTCACGAGCGAGGCACACCAAAGAAGATGGAGATCCATAAGTAGTCGAGGCAGCAACACAATGACGATGCGACGACGACGGCAACCTTCTCTCTAGGGTTAGATTGGACGACCACTCAAGATAGAGTGAGAGAGAGGGTGGCTTGAGAATGAGGGAGAGAGAGAGAGAGCATATGTTGATGTAACTTGAAGAGCAAGGGATGCCTCTTCTTATATAGTATTTTGGATGTCCACGGATCTCAATCCATGGACAACATAAAGTCAATGGATGAGATTGATGTGTGTTACTTTCAATGGCCATGATTTTGTTGTAAAAGCACAACAACAATTAATTTAATTTAATTTAATTAAATATATATTGAATGATAAATATAAATTAATTTCAAATTTAATTAATTATCATTGAACATAATTGGGAAGGAGATTAACCCATAAGGGGGGGGACGACCACCTATTCCATTTAGGACTTGGTGACCGTCTACCACCTTTAGTTGGAAGGTGGAAATCTTCTTCCAATTCATGAGATTACATTATTTCATGAAAATCTCCAATATTTACAACAACATTTGTTGTAAATTATCTCACAAAAATAATTCATAATTATCTTTTGAACATTGCAATCATGCCGTTGGAAATTTGTGAATCACATTCACAACCCAAAATAAAATGTAAATTATATTTCAATTAATTATCCAATGTGAATCCAATTCACATCAATAATTAAGTTCTCAGGCCTCTAATTAATATGAATCAAATTCACATTATTGCGATAATTAAATCACATTTAATTTTCCATTTCTCAATGCTTGGATTTAATCTAACAATAGAATTATTCTTGAACTCTTTCAAGAATGCTGCACTTTTTTGTAGATACTTGGGGATAAGGACATGGCGATTATACGTTCCACGTAAAGTGACATGGATATTGATATCACATCTCAAATCCAGATCTCATGGACCTCTCATAGATGCTTGATTAAATCAAGGCAGTAAATCTATTCTTCTCATTGCATCTGAATTACATTCAGATCAATGCCCAACTTTTAAACCAAGATCAAATCACTTCTTTACTGAGAGGAGTCACTAAAATCCAAACCTATTTCATCACTCCCTTAGAATGGAAGCATCATGATTATACAATCATTTATGATCATATCATCCTCAGGTATTCCTAATACCTGTACATCCTGCATACTGGAAGACCTATAATAAGCCCAAAGATATAGATCAATTTTCACTGCCATCTTCAGGGTTTCATTATCAAGTTTCTCATTCGGTCATTGGGAGTTGGCATCAATCATACACTTTCCAAAAGTATATATCATACATTCAAATTCTTGTCATGCTTCCAAAGAATGATGACCATGCATGGAATTTGATCGGTCCCAATACCTCATGAGTGAGGTCATGTCTTCTGATTCACAAGTGAATCTATATGATCCCTTTGAGAGATCGTATTTACTCATATACCCTTATATGCACACCAGCTCGTTGGTGTATAGACCTTGATTAGGTCATCAACCTATCGATTTGGCAAATGTATATACTTAGACATATAGCAATACATCTGTCTTCGGTCAGAGGATGCATGCCTATATCATGACAGTATACGACATAGGACTTGGTTATCTCGATCTCATTAAATCAACTCTTTGACCTAACCAATCTGACACCTCCGTATCTCTATTCCCATGCAGAGGACCCACGTCAAGAGGTCGGTTAGATATCAGCCAAATGAGGGAGGATGCCATCTCCTACCGAAGCTGGAGATCATCTCTTAACAATCATTTGATGGTGCTTGATGAGTCCTCAATCTAACTCCTTAGATGTTCATCCAAACACCAGTCTCTATGATCCAACTATTGAATCAACAACTGTATGCTCATTAAAATGACCATGATACATAACCCTAATTGTATGAAGGGACCTTATAGTGCATTCATTCATTTAATATCAAATAGGGAGAGAAATAACCAATAACTTTTATTGATAAATCGATCATTACAATAACATTTTTATAGGAATGATTCGCCTTGGGATCACATAGCTAACAATCTCCCACAAGCCCTCAGAACCATTCAAGTACAATCCTTAAACCCATGCTCATTACATGCTGGTCAAAAACCTTTTGCGTTAAAGGTTTTGGAAGAGGATCAACAACGTTGTCGCTAGAGGCCACCTTAGTGATGATGATGTCACCATGCTTTTGAATCTCCCGAATGATGTGGTATTTCCTTCCCACGTGCTTGGTCTTTTGATGCCATCTGGGTTTTTTCGCCCGGGCAATGGCTCCCGTGTTATCGTAGAGTAGCAGAATGGGAGTATTAGATGAAACTATGCCAAGTTCCAAGATAAACTTGTGCAACCACACCACCTCCTTTGCAGCATCCGATGCGGTAATGTATTCGGCTTTTGTTGTTGAATTGGCCGTAGTGTCATGCTTCTTGCTTCTCCAGCTCACAATACCACCGTTCAACATGAACACAAACCCTGATGTTGACTTTCGATCATCAATATCTGACTGGAAGTATGAATCTGTGTATTCCAAGACTTGGAGATCACCATGTCCATAGATCAAGATATAATCTTGCATTCGTCTTAGATACTTGAAAATGTTCTTGACTGCATTCCAGTGTTGTTTTCCATAGCAGGATTGGTAATGACTTACCACTCCCACTGCATGGCAGATATCCGGCCTTGTACACATCATGGCATACATTAATCTTCCTACAACTGATGCGTAGGGGCATCTAGCCATGGCTTTCTTTTCCTCAACACTTTGAGGAGCCATCCCTTTAGATAGGTGGATACCATGTCTTAAGAGAAGGCAACCTTTCTTGGAATTCTCCATATGGGAACGTTCTAAAATTTTCTTAATGTACCCATGTTGTGATAATCCCAATATCCTCTTTTCTCAATTTCTGAATAGCTTCAGACCCAAGATGTAAGTGGATTCTCCAAGATATTTCATCTCAAAGGTATGGGATAGCCAAATCTTAACACTAGTCATCATCCCTGTATCATTTTCAATGTTAAGGATGTCATCTACGTAAAGCACGATGAAGACAATGGCACTCCCACTAAGATTCTGTATACATATGATTCATCAGGAATCTGCACAAATCATAACTCTTTATGATTTCGTCACATCTGATGTTCCGGCTACGAGAAGCTTGTTTGAGCCCATAGATGGATTTCTTTAGCTTGCATACTTTAGCTTCCATGGATATGAAGCCCTAGGGTTGCTCCATATAGATATCCTCCTTGAGGTATCCATTGAGGAAAGCTGTCTTGACGTCCGTATGCCAGATGTCATAGTCAAGATATGCATCTATAGCTAGGAGTTCCCTGATGGACTTAAGTATAGCCACATGAGAGAATGTCTCATCATAGTAGATGCCTTCTCTATGTGTATACCTTGGCTACGAGCCGTGCCTTGAAAGTCTCTACTTTCCCATCAGGTCCCCTCTTTCTCTTGAAGATCCATTTACACCCAATGGGCTTTACCCCTTTAGGTTGATCATCTAGGGTCCATACACCATTATTATGCATGGAGTCAATTTCTGACTTCATTGCTAGCATCCATCTATCCATGTCATGATCAACGAGTGATTCATCAAATTAAGATGGATCATTGTTAGTTTCACTCGATACACAGAACTCGTACTATTCAGATGGCACAACCACCCTCGAACTCCTTCGAAGAGGTACAAGTGATTCATCTTTATTTATCTCTTAAGTTTCTGGTTTAGGAAGCTCAGAATCATCAGAGGACTCAATGAGTTCCTTTACTTCATTTTGTCTTGAATTTTAAGGAAATCATCCTCCAAAGTTTTACATCTCTAGAGATGAAAACCTTCTGCATCTCAGAGTCATAAAGTTGGTATCCTATACCATCCTTAACACACCCAATGAAGTAGCTTTCACGAGTGCGAGATTCTAGCTTACTTGCATCCGCGTTCTTCACATGGACCAAGCAACCCCAAACTCTCAAGTGTTTAACATTGGGTTTGATTCCATACTAAAGTTCACGAGGAGTTTTAGGTATGGATTTTCTAGGAATCTTATCCAGGATATATATTGCAATCTCTACCGCATATCCTCAGAAACTAAGTGGTAAATGTGCTTTACTCATCATTGAGAGAACCATGTCCATGATGGTCCTATTGCATCTTTCAGCAAAACCATTAAGTTGTGGGGGGTTCCAGGAGGAGTGATATTGGAGATAATTCCATTCTCTTTAGGTATTCCTTGAATTCATCTGAGAGGTACTAGCTGCCTCAGTCAGATCGAATCCATTTAATCTTCCAATCGTTTTAGTTCTCAACCTAAGCCTTGAACTCTTTGAACTTTTCAAATGTTTCATATTTATGATGTAGTAGGAAGATAAACCCGTATTGCGAATGGTCACCAATAAATGTTAAATAATATCGATATCCATTTCGGGTCGCGGTACTGAAGGGAGCACATACATCTGTATGTATTAGGTCAAGAATACCCACGTATATTGTAACCTTGTTACGGAAAGGCATCCTAGTTATTTTACCTATAATACAATGTTCACAGGCATGCGAAGATTGAACCTTTAGAAAATCTAAGGGTCTGTCTTTTATCAATCTATTTATCCTATCAACAAACAAATGATCAAGCCTTTGATGCCAAATCATATTTAAATGATTTTCATCCTCCCTAGATCTTTTATGGTTTTTATTAGTGGTAGTAACATTCATGACATTTTAATCAATGCACAATTCATAGAGTCCACAAGAAGTCAAAACGCCATCTGCAATATGTTTATCATAATGATTTATGACTATTTTATTATAGAATAGAAACGAATATTCGTTTCTAAGGACTTAGATAATTCGTCCTGACTTCCGGTACATAAAGACACTCTTTAAGTACTAGGACTCTTCCACTACGTAATGATAGTCTGCAGGTCCCGATGACGACTACTGCAACACTTGCATCAGATCCCATCTGGATGACTATCTCCCCTTCATCAAGACTCTTAGTTTCCTGAAATAGATGCAATATATTGCATACATGAACATAAGAACCCGAATCAATGACCCAACTACCTTCTTGTCCAACAAGAGAATTGATTTCAATGATGAAAATTGATTTCATACCTGCTGGGGTTTTCCCTTTGTCAGCAGGTTTTAGGTAATCTTAGCAAATTATGTCTCCAGTGCCCTGACTTCTTGCAGTGATGACAAACATCAGTTTTCATCATAGTGGAAGAATTAGAAGATGAGCCAACACCTTGGATCTTCTTCTTGTCTTTTGGGTCGGACCCTTCTGAGAACCATGCTTCCGACCGTTCTTTCCTTTGACTTATGCAACCATTACACTACTAGAGGGGTTATCTTTCTTCATCACGTCTTTTGCAGACTTTAATGCATCCAATAGCCTAGTGTTAGTATAATCTACTTTGCTCGTGTGGTATGTGCCCACAAAGTTGTTGAAAGACTTAGGGAGTGATAGCAAAATGAAGCCATCCTGCATATTTGCTTCCATGTCAGCTCCGAGGGTTTCCAGCTCAGAAAGGTACCCAAACATTTTGAGCACATGTTCTCTGATAGAAGTCTCTTCCTGCATCTTGCAGCGAATAAGTTCTTTCATGGTATTATAACGCTGTGTGCGGTTTACATCACCGAATATTTCTCTCAGATTCACCATTATGTGCTGGCAATCAACAGTTAACCCATAATATAAATCAATCAATAAATAATAAGAATGTGAGTTAAAATTTATTATTCTCTACAATGCAAAAGGTATAGCAAGCAAGCATGTAGAAGTCGATCCACTGAGAGCAAGTTAGGTAGCCTATGATTATTTTTAATCATTGTATATTATGTGCATGTGTGCCTTTCTTCATTTTATGGGTTATATATATATATATTAAATGAACTTAATAATGAATATATAAGTATAATATTAAAAAATATATGTTTGATTAATATGTACATACAAATATGTACACATAGGAGAAGATACACCTGTAAAGTATACACACATTTTCACATACATAGATATTTATATATAATATATACATATATTTACACTAATAATATTATGCCTCTCTTTTTTTACAAATATGTATATATATATATATTTAGTATATGATATTGGAGTATATAAGGTTATATATATAATATAGACTAATGTAGATATAAATACAATTAAAAATAAATAAAAATAACAGAAATAAATGTTTTCAGTTTTAAGTAATTTTTTACTATTTTTGAGATTTTTAAGTATTTTTGCTAATTTTTATGGATTTTTAGTCACAAGTATCCCAAATCATGGATTAAATAAATATTCCGAAATGAATTGGAGATTAAAAATAAAGTTCAAAATTCCCCAAATAAATTTTAATAGATAGATATTAATATAAATAAAATTCAGAGATAAAAATAAATAGTTTTGGGATTTTTGATGATTTTTCACATTTTTATTGGATTTGGGAGCTTTTTAATTTTTAGTATTTTCTTTTACTAATTTTGGGGATTTTGGTCTGGAAATACAAACTATAAAATACAAAATATATAATTTTGTTGGATTTTTTTCAAAATGTTTTCTTTCTTTTTTATATTTTCTAAGTCAAATAAGGACAAAAAACGTGCTCATTTGAACTTTAACATATTGCTAAAAAATCCAAAATGCCAAAATAAATATGTAACGTGAAAATACACACTATCAGGCATCTATCCATGTTTTTACATAATTTTTAGAGCATAGGTGCTATTTTTAATAAATTAAATTCAAGCATAAAAAATACATGAACTGGGAAGGGTATTTTTGCAAATAAAATAAACATCAAGGGCATGCGTGAATTTTCTCAGACAACATATATTAAAATATATCGGACTAAAAATGAATACACAAACTATTAATGGTATCTTCGCAAAATGGTCACCTCACGTGGGACGACACGTGAGGTGACCTGGCAAGGACCCATGCGCAAAATACAATAAATTCAGGGCCCTTATGCAATTTTTCTGCATTATTTACATGACAAATAGAAAATAAAAAATAGTGGGATGAGTTATGCAATTTACCCCTTATTAGTGCGTGATCCAATGATGCAAATCATCCAACTTGAACACGTGACGCACGATGGTCGACCGATACCAGTCGGATCTGATGCACCAAATTAGATCGTGGATGAAGATCTGATGGCTGAGGCAGGCGAGATCCAATGGCTAATGACTGATCTGGGGCTCCTCCCTAGATCGGATGACTGTTGCTGTCTGCGAAGAACATGGAAGAACAACTTGCTTCCTTTCCTTCGATCGTTGATATCTCCTCCGTCCGACAATCCTCTTCGACGTTCTTGGTCTCTACACCTCTGGGGAGGTACTCCGCATTGAGTAATGCTCCCAAAATGGTCTGGGACCCATTATGGGAGACCTGGAGCTCGGTCAGGCCCCTCGTCCAGGTGCGATTAAGTCCCAAGAGGGCTCCTTTAGGATTGGCACCTGCACAAAAAGGTCCAGTGGCTCGAGGCGGATCGCCTCGACCTATAATGAAGTTGGGATGCATGGGGATGAAGGTGAGCGGTGAGGTTTTAGTGAGAGGTAGTAGACGAACCTCTATTCATCGATTGGAGTGTAATCGGGTGATCCAAATGGGTCGATTTAATGCAGAAGGCGTTGGGGATCATAATGAGATGGCACACAAGCACGGAGACAGTCAGAAACTTGGTGGATTGACCGGAGCCCTAGCATCTCCGACGAATGCTATGATTGGAAAATCTACGAATCTAAAACAGTAAAATCTAACGTAATTGTTAGATAGAAAAGACGATGAAGAAATGTACCTAAAAATTTAGAGGCGCAACTCTTATACCTGACCAAAGGACCATGGAGCAGAGGTGGCTGGATAGCCACCTTAGATTGCTCCGCCTCGCCCAAATCACACTCCCACAGCTTAGGGATGCTCCAGCTGTCACCAGGAACACACACGCATGCACAATGAGGGGATTCAAGGCTTAGAGAAGGATCAAGAAGTACAAGAGAAGCAATGTTCCTTATTTATAAATAAGGTGGCCAAAGCTTATTGATCAATGACATGCGATTGAATCGAGGAGAGTTGATTAGATCTTTGGCTAAGGCGTAAATCAAGGGTGTCTAGTCTCCATGAATTGCGCATCATGTCTCGTTGGAGAATCATGAACACAAGCGGAAAACTGGGCTAAATTGAGGAGTCTGACATTCTGGTGACTCGAGGAAGAGGGAGCGGGGTATTGACCTGGGTCAACAGTCCCAAACCTTTGAGCGGTCCACCTAGACCGCTATAGGACAAAAAGGCTGGATTTATTCAAATTTTTGGTTATAAAAATGTTAATCATTTTATGTAGTATTTTAATATGATTATTATTTTTTTTGGGTTTATTTATTACAAGTTAATTTTTAAGGGTATATTTATAGGTATATTTATTTATGTTTTGCATATGTTATTTTTATTTTATATTTTTGATTTTATTATTTTATTTCCTTATTTTATATATTTATAACTTTTTTATGTACTCAAGTATATTTTTATTGTATTTTTATGATGCTATTTGTATACTTAAATATATAGGGGTATATATTATATAGATATAAGTATTGTATATTCATCTATGTATTTATGTATAGTATTTTATTTTTATGTTTTAGTTATGGCTTTATTCCATTCTAAATTTGTACATATACTTTAAATAATATTTAAAAAAGTATAAAATATAAAATTGTAAAAATATGAAGAATAAAAAAATTATTATTTTATTCAGGTATATGGTACAATATGGGTCAAAAACCTAACTTTCACACCTTAAATCTAAAGATTATGAACCCACCATAATTAAATAGCTTATTAGAAGTTATATATAATTAAAGGTGATTTTGATACATTTTAAGTCTTATTTGAGAGATATGCGTATGGGAGATTTTGGATTTTTATTTCGAGTATAAAAAGTACACTACATCTTATTTTTTTACAAACTTAATTTTGTATTTTCTCTATATTTTTATCTACAACTTTCATGTGTAAAGTTTATTGATTTTATGAACAAATAATAAAGAATAAAATAAGTCCCAAAAAATGCTTTAATAATAATAAAAGTGTTATCCATGTGATCCCGAGGCGAACCATTCTTACAATAAATGTTATTGTAATAAATATGTTTTATCAATAAAAGTTATGTACCATGGTCGTCTTGATAATCATATAGCTGTTGATTCATTAAATGAATCATAGAGGCTGGTGTTTGGATGAGTATCTAAAGAGTTAGATAGAGGACTCATCAAGCACCGTCAAATGATTATTAAGAGATGATCTCCAACCTGAGTAGGAGATGGCAATCCTTTCTCACATAGGCTGATATCTGACCGACCTCTTGATGCAGGTCCTCTGCATGGGAATAGTGATTCGGAGGTTTCAGATTAGTTAGATCAAAGGGTTGACTTAGCGTGATCGAGATAACCTAAGTCCTATGTTAAATGCTGTCATAGCATAGGCACACATCCTCTGACCAAAGACAGATGTGTTACTATATGTCTGAGTGTGTACATTTGGCAAACTAATAGGTTGATGACCTAACCAAGGTCTATACACCGGCGAGCTGGTGTGCATGTAAGGGCATATGAGTAATACAATCTCTCAAAGGGATCATACAGGTTCACTTATGAACCGGAAGACATGAGCTCACTCATGAGGTATTGGGACCGATCAAATTCCATGCTTGGTCGTTGTGCTTAAGAAGCATGAAAAGAATTTGAAGGTATGATATATGCTTTGGGAAAGCATATGATCGATACCAATTCCCAATGACCAAGATTGAAAAACTTGGTGATCAAACCCTGAAGAAGACAATGTAAAATTTATCTATATCTAGATTTATCATAGGTCTTCCAGTATGCAGGATGTGCAGGTATTGAGAATACTTGAGGGTGATGTGATCATAAACGATTGTATAACCATGGCGCTTCCATTCCGAGGGAGTGATGAAACAGGTTTGGATTTTAGTGGCTCCTCTCAGTAGAGAAGCAATCTGATCTTGGTCCAAGTGTTGGACATTGGTCTGAATGAGATTCAGATACAATGAGAAGATTAGCTTTGCGGTCTTGATTTAATCAAGCATCTATGGGAGGTCCGTGAGATCTGGATTTGAGATGAGATCTCAACATCCAAGTCACTATACGTGGAACAATACAATCGCCCTGTCCTTATCTCCAAGTATCTGCGGAGAAAGTGCATTATTCTTGAAGGAGTTCAAGAATAATTCCTGTGATGAATTCTGTATCCATGCAACAAGATGTTGATGATTAAATGAAATTTAATGATCAAGTATAATATGAATAAGATTCATATTATGGGAATGATTATCCAAGATAATTAAATGAGATTTAATATCAAGGAAGTGCAGATTGTGGATAGTACTATCCATAATATCGATGTATATATTATAAATATGCTTTGTAATATATTAGAGAGAGAGCAGCTTTGTAAATAGCATTTGTTAATTATTAATGTGAATCGGATTCACTTTAAGCAATTAATTGGAAATGTAATTTACAATTTAGTTTGGGTTGTGAATATGATTCACATATTTTCAATGGTATGGTCGAAATTTCACTGATTAATTTGGAATTAATTTAGTGGATAATTTTGTAATAAATGTTATTGCAAATTATAAAGAGATAATGAGATAAAATAAAAAGGAGATAATCCATCACTAAAAATAGGTGACGTCACCAATGACTTAGTCATAGGTGACGCCCCATATTTTTGGGGTGTTTTATTATCCTCTTTTTTATTATCTTATTATCTTGTGATAATTGATTTTTATTGAATTAAATTATATTGATGATAATGCAACATATATTTGATTTAATATAAATTAATGTTGTTGTTTTAAACAACAATGATCATAGCCATTGATTAAATATATATATCAATCCAACTGTTGATTTTGTATGCCATGGATTGTGATCCATAGGCTCCCAAACTAGTATATAAAGAGAGCAACCCTAGCCCTTTGAAAGAAAACTCTCAACACACGTCTACTCTCTCTCTCTCACATCTCTCATTCTCGCCATCTCTCTCTCTCTAAAGGTGGCCATCCACCTTGTGTTTTGAGAGAATAGCAATCGCCTCTACGCTGTTGTGCTGTCACTTCGATTGCTCGAGGATCTCCATCTTCTTTAGGGCTTCTTGCTCTAGAAGAGACGTCGGATTTTGTTGGACGAAATCAGTAGATTCAAGGCTTGGATCTTCATCGAGGATTGCGGGAAGGACGCGTCTCATCATCGCGCCCGCAAGTGCCATCTTCGTAGATCGGACTTGAGTCAGGAGGATCTCTTGTTTTAGAGATCTATTGATCGCAACCATGCTCCGAGAGATATTTCTAGTACTTTGTGGCTAGATGAAATGATCCGAGAAACGTTCTTGTGATCATGTGGTTTCATCATATTATTTAAAATTTTTAAATTCCGCTGCACCTAGCGACTAGTGCGACTAGTCGCCTGATCGCATGAGATGCGATCATCATGCTTCCATGATGCACTTGAGGATTTTCCATATCCTTCAAGTGGTATCAGAGCCTTAGGTCAGAAAAGGTTTTGGATACGATCCGTAAACCTAGGACGACTTGGGTTTGAAAGGGTTGCGAAAGTTTTATCGCATTTCAATTTTCGCACCTCTGTTTAATTGGATTTTTTTCGGCACTGTTAAATTATTTAAACACTAAATATTCAATTGTATTTTGTTCCCCATTAAATAAGAAAACCATAGGATCTGAGTTTATGTAATTTGAATTCCATTTGCTCAAGATATGACCCTTTGAATAAACATGTATTCACTGTTGCGGGACTGCAAATCTAAACGTGATTAATGAGTTAATTATTATTTTTATGCACCTTTAAATACGTTAAATATCACTTGAATTCTGTCATAAATCAAATTATCAATCTTAGGAAACTGATTTTGCGAAATTTGGATTTAAATTGATCAAGAAAAGTTGATTTTAGTTAGTAGGGGTCACTGCTGGAATTTGACAAACTTGATCATGCACCTTGTGATAGTCATTTTAAATATATTGATGAAAATTAATTGTTAATTTTCTGAAATGATTACTGATAAATATTTGTGAAATATTTAAAGATGATAATAAATTCCTTGAATGATATTCCACTAATTAAAATGATAAGATAGTTGATCTTGATCATAATTGGTTGATATGAAATCATCAACAAATATTATTTTCATGCAAAACCCTAGTTTATCCTACAATTAGTTGTAGGACAACTTTTACATGAAAGACCCCCTTGCTTGAATAGGATTAAGGATTTGTTTAGCAAATCTCCTCATAATATTATCAAAATAATTTTGATGAATATTATATGGTATAATTTCGGTTGAAAAACCGATGAGCATCTCAAAGTACACAATGATCTATCTGGCATTATCCTTTCCTGAGGTGGATATGGTGTCTAGTCAGGGAGCATTGGGGTAGGGGGTCGCACCGGTTGCGGTCTGTCCCACTTCCGTCGGTACTTACCATGACAACAGGTAGGGACTCGATAATGCCGGAGAAATCAAAGTGTATTTTTCTAATTATTAAAATTCGAATAATACGTACTTTGAGATTATACCTACTATTCAAGTAAAAATCAAGTTTGTTGATTGAAAATTGGATTGATAATTAATTTAATGTGATTAAATTGATTATATCTAATTAAAAGCACTCTATTATAAATAAATGTGTATTTCCCTTGGAAGAATTATTTATGTGAATATGATCCATGATACTTAATTATAATTTGAATATGAGGTGGAGGATCACATAAGTGACATCCATGGTCTCACGTAAAAGCAAAGGATTCCGTTGGCAGATGTTGTATACAGGAGACGCCTGTCCGAAGTGACAGATCCTGTATACGATTTATTTGGATCGAGTTCTTTGCTTCTTGAAAGAGTAAGGCCGTATATGTAGTGACCCCAATATCGAGTCCTCATATTATTGGGACGATATTGGATTGCGTATAGCGAGTATTAATCTTGTGACGGTTGGTTCAATTGATGATGGGTCAACATCATCTTAGGGGTGATGGGCCCGGGTGTTAAAGACTGAATTGGGAAATGCAAGTTGGACTTGCAAGGCAGAATGTGTTCCTACTTCTCTTTATTCGAGTCACAAGTTCTCATATTATTGGGATGCGATAAAGATAGAGAGGAGATCCCAGATCTTGCTTGAGATATATTGGTAAGTATATCTCTTACTTTGAAAGACGATTAGGGAATAATCTTTCATCGTGGACATAGTAAGATAAATTTGATTTAAAATGCCTTAATCAAATGTTTTAAAAATGAATATATAATTATTTATATGTTCTAATATAGTGCATTCTTAATTTTAGAAAATGAAGTCCATGAACCCACTGAGCAGGCTCCAGAAGGTCAATCAGTTGATCGGACCAAATTATTCGGATTGGATCCGAAATTTGGATCTTGTCCTTTCTACGGAGCGCATCTCATATGTGCTAACCAAGGACAAGATAGCAGACCCTCAGACTTCGAAAGATAAATCTTTTAATGAGAAATATGATGAAGATCATAACTTGGCAAGGGTGTTATATACTTGGCTCATTATCCAATGTGCTTCAGAAGCAGCATGTGAAAATGAACTATTGCCAAGAAATCATGCTGAATCTGAAGGAAATGTTCGGTGACATAAGCTGCACACAATATTATAATGTGATGAAAGACCTTATTCGCTGCAAGATGCAGGAAGGGACCTTTGTTAGAGAACACGTACTCAAAGTGTTTGGGTACCTCTCTAAATTGGAAACCCTGGGAGCGTACATGGATGCTGATATGCAGGATGATTTCATTCTCCTATCGCTCCCTAAGTCTTTCAACAACTTTCTCGTGTCATATCACATGAGCAATGTTGATTTCAGTAACACTTGGCTGTTAGCTGCATTGAAGTCTGCAGAAGATATAATGAGGAAGGACGACCCCTCTGCTAGTGCAATGGTTGCACAAGTAAAAGGAAATCACGGTCAGAAGCAAGGTTCTCGGAAGGGCCCACCCCAGAAGAGAAAGAAGAATAATCAAGGAGTTGGTTCGTCTTCTAGTGCTTTCACTCTAATGACATCAAAGAAGACCGATGTCTGTCACCACTGCAAGAAGCCGGGGCACTGGCGGCGTAACTGCTCAGAATACCTGAAGTCGGTTGACAAAGGTAAAGCCCCAGCAGGTATGAAATCTACTTTCATCATTGAAACTAGTTTTCTCGTTGGACGAGAAGGAAGTTGGGTTGTAGATTGTGGTGCTTCTGTTCATGTATGCAATTCGTTGCATTTGTTTCAGGAAACTAGGAATCTGGAGCAAGGAGAGATAGTCATCTAGATGGGATTTAATGCAAGCGTTGCAACAGTTGCCATTGGGACCTGCCGACTATCGTTATCTAGTGGTAGAGTCTTAGTACTTAAAGAGTGTCTTTATGTACCTGAAGTCAGGAGGAACTTGATATATGTATCTAAACTTGTTAGAAATGGATATTCCTTCCTATTCGTAATAAGTTAGTCATTAATCAATATGAAAAATTTATTGCGGATGGTGTTTTGACTTCTGGTGGACTCTATGAATTGTGCATTGATGAACATGTCATGAATGTTACTACCACTAATAAGAACCCTAAAAGATCTGGGGAGAATGGAAATCATTCAAATATGATTTGGCATCAAAGGCTTGGTCATTTATCTGTTGATAGGATCAATAGATTGATAAAGGATGGACCTTTAGATTTTTGACAGGTGCAATCTTTACCTACCTGTGAACATTGCATTCGAGGTAAAATGACCAGGATGCCTTTCCGTAACAAGGTTACAAGATGCGAAGGTATTCTTGACCTAGTACATACTGATGTATGTGGTCCCTTCAGTACCGCGACTTGAAATGGATATCGATATTATTCGACGTTTATTGATGACCATTCGCGATACGGGTTTATCTTCGTACTACGTCATAAATCCGAAACCTTTGAAAAGTTCAAAGAGTTTAAGGCTTTGGTTGAGAACCAAACCGATAGGAAGATTAAACGGATTCGATCTGACCGAGGTGGCGAGTACCTCTCAAATAAATTCAAGGGATACCTTAAAGAGAATGGAATTGTCTCCAATCTCACACCCCTGAAACCCCCCAACTTAATGGTGTTGCTGAAAGATGCAACAGGACCATCATGGACATGGTCCGTTCAATGATGAGCAAAGCACGTTTACCTCTTAGTTTCTGGGGATATGCAATAGAGATTGCAATATATATCCTGAATAAGATTCCTAGCAAATCTGTACCCAAGACTCCTCACAAGCTATGGTATGGAAACAAACCTAGTGTTAAACACTTGAGGGTTTGGGGTTGCTTGGTCCATGCGAAGAATGTGGATACAAGTATGCTAGAATCTCGCACTTGCGAGTGTTACTTCATTGGGTATGTTAAAGATGGTACAAGATATCAACTTTATGACCCTGAGACCCAAAAGTTTTTTGTCTCTAGAGATGTAAAATTTCTGGAGGATGATTTCCTTAAAGGTCAAGATAGAAATGAAGTAGAGGAACTCATTGAATCCCCTGAGGATTCGAGCTTCCTGAACCAGAAACTGAAGAGATAAATAAAGATGAAACACCCATACCTCTTTGAAGGAGTTCGAGGGTGGTTGCACTGCCTGAAAGGTATGGATTCCATGTGTCAAGTAAGACTGACAATGATCCTTCTTCATTCGATGAAGCACTCGTGGATCATGACATGGATAGATGGATGCTAGCAACGAAGTCAGAAATTGACTCGATGCATAAGAATGGTGTATAGACCTTAGAGGATCCACCTAAAGGTGTGAAACCCATTGGGTGTAAATGGATCTTCAAGAGAAAAAGGGGACCTGATGGGAAAGTGGGGACTTTCAAAGCACAGCTCGTAGCCAAGGGCTACACACAGAGAGAAGGTATCGACTACAATGAGACGTTCTCTCTTGTGGCTATGCTTAAGTCCATCTGGATACTGTTAGCTATAGCTGCATCTCTTAACTACGACATCTGGTAGATGGACATCAAGACATCTTTCCTCAATGGATACCTCGAGGAGGATATCTATATGGAGCATCCCCAGGGCTTCATAGTTGAGGATGGAAAAGTATGCAAGATAAAGAAGTCCATCTATGGACTCAAACAAGCTTCTCGTAGCTGGAACATCAAATTCGAAGAAACCATAAAGAGTTATGATTTTGTGCAGAATCCTGATGAACCTTGTGTGTACAAGAAGCTTAGTGGGAGCGCCATTGTGTTCATCGTGCTTTACGTAGATGATATCCTTATCATTGGGAATGATACAAGAATGATGACCAGTGTAAAGATTTGGCTATCTCATACCTTCGAGATGAAATATCTTGGAGAAGCCTCTTACATCTTAGGCATGAAGTTGTTCAGAAACCGAGAAAAGAGGATATTGGGATTATCACAACATGGATACATTAAGAAGATTCTAGAATAATTCCGCATGGATGGTTCCAAGAAAGGATTCCTCCCCTTAAGACATGGTATCCATCTGTCTAAAGGAATGGCTCCTCAAAGTGTTGAGGAAAAGAAGGCCATGGCTGGATGCCCCTATGCATCAGCTGTAGGAAGCTTAATGTATGCCATGATGTGTACTAGGCTAGACATCTGCCATGCAGTGGGAGTGGTAAGTCGTTACCAATCTTGCTACGGAGAGCAACACTGGAATGCAGTAAAGAACATATTCAAATATCTAAGACGGACGCAAGATTACATCTTGGTCTATGGAGATGGTGATCTCCAAGTCTTGGGATATATAGATTCAGATTTTCAGTCGGATATTGATGATCGAAAGTCGACATCAGGGTTTGTATTCTTGTTGAACGGTGGTGCTGTGAGCTGGAGAAGCAAGAAGCAGGACACTTCAACAGATTCAACAACAGATGTCGAATACATTGCCGCATCAAATGCTGCAAAGGAGGCGGTGTGGTTGCGTAAGTTCATCTTGGAGCTTGGCGTAGTTTCCTCTGATACTCCCATCCCATTACTCTGTGATAACACGGGAGCCATTGCCCAGGCAAAGGAACCTAGATGGCATCAAAAGAGCAAGCACATGGAAAGGAAATACCACATCATTTAGGAGATTCAAAAGCATTGTGATATCATCATTATCAAGGTGGCCTCTGCCGACAACGTTGCGGATCCTCTTACCAAACCTCTGACAGAGATGGTTTTCGACCAACATGTAATGAGTATGGGTTTAAGGATCGTTCCTGAATGGTTCTGAGGGCTAGTGGGAGATTGTTAGCCATGTGAGCTCGAGGTGAACCATTCTTACAATAAATGTTATTGTAATAAATATGTGTTATCAATAAAAGTTATTGATTGTTTCACTCCCTTTCAGAAATTAAATGAATGAATGCACTATAAGGTCCCTCTGTACAATAAGGGTTATGTACCATGACCGTCTTGATAATCATATAGCTGTTGATTCATTAAATGAATCATAGAGGCTGGTGTTTAAATGAATATCTAAAGAGTTAGATAGAGGACTCATCAAGCACCGTCAAATGATTATTAAGATATGATCTCCAACCTGAGTAGGAGATGGCAATCCTTTCTCACATAGGCTGATATCTGACCGACCTCTTGATGCAGGTCCTCTGTATGGGAATAGTGATTCGGAGGTGTCAGATTAGTTAGGTCAAAGGGTTGGCTTAGTGAGATCAAGATAACCTAAGTCCTATGTTGAATGCTGTCACAACATAGGCACACATCCTCTGACCAGAGACAGATGTGTTACTATATGTCTGAGTGTGTACATTTGGAAGACCAATAGGTTGATGACCTAACCAAGGTCTATACATCGGCGAGCTGGTGTGCATGTAAGGGCATATGAGTAATACGATCTCTCAAAGGGATCATACATGTTCACTTATGAACCGGAAGACATGAGCTCACTCATGAGGTATTGGGACCGATCAAATTCCATGCATGGTCATCGTGCTTTAGAAGCATGACAAGAATTTGAAGGTATGATATATGCTTTGGGAAAGCATATGATCGATACCAATTCCAAATGACCAAGATTGAAAAACTTGGTGATCAAACCCTGAAGAAGACAGTGCAAAATTGATCTACATCTTCAGATTGATCATAGGTCTTCCAGTGTGCAGGTTGTGCAGGTATTGGGAATACCTAAGGGTGATGTGATCATAAACGATTGTATAACCATGACGCTTCCATTCCGAGGGAGTGATGAAACAGGTTTGGATTTTAGGGGCTCCTCTCAGTAGAGAAGCAATCTGATCTTGGTCCAAGTGTTGGACATTGGTCTGAATGAGATTCAGATACAATGAGAAGATTAGATTTGCGGTCTTGATTTAATCAAGCATCTGTGGGAGGTCCGTGAGATCTGGATTTGAGATGAGATCTCAACATCCAAGTCACTATACGTGGAACAATACAATCGCCCTGTCCTTATCTCCAAGTATCTGCGGAGAAAGCACATTATTCTTGAAGTAGTTCAAGAATAATTCCTATGATGAATTTTATATCCAAGCAACAAGATGTTGATGATTAAATGAGATTTAATTATAAAGCATAATATGAATAAGATTCATATTATGAGAATGATTATCCAAGATAATTAAATGAGAATTAATTATCAAGGAAGTGCATATTGTGGATAGATGATGAGTCGAAATCCGAGCAACTTAGGCAAGAAGGTATCAATGGTCGTTGCGACCTCAACCCCTCGGGCCAGACTCAATCAAGAAAACAAAGACCATCAAGCATAAAAATCAACAAATCAGGTCAAATAGCGGTCTTGCTATTTTATTTTACCTGTTATAGCTACCAGGGTCGAATATAAGGAGCACGATTTGAAAAAACCTACGAAGTAGTCGGGGTTCAAAAATAAAACAAATAAACTATTTTTGGTGGAGTTTTGGTTTTCAATTTTTTTTGTAATTTTTAATTTAAGAAAAATGTAAAAGAAGTTAAAAAGGACACAAACAAATAATTATTTAACACAACAAAAATGATTATAAAATAAAATAAAACTATTTTTGGTTTTTGCAAATATTAAAGTGTTTTTGGTATTTTTCTTAGATTTTTCTGTTTTTTAATTGATTTTATAAAAATTAAACAAGTCCAAAAATACAAAATAATGTGTAGCCAGAACCTATAGGCTATTTAAAAATACCTAATAGCCTATAAAATTACAGCAACAATTTTATTGCAAACTAGAAATAAAAAGCTAACTGAAGAATCTGACATTGCAATTATTTGATTTTTTAAAGATATTTTAATGATTTTTCTAAGTTTTTTTGAGTTTTTCATTTTTAGGGTTTTTATAAGTCCAAATGCAACAAAAATGGGATAGAAGTAAAAATTTTTAAAACACGCAAACAGTAAATTTTTTAGATTTTTTAGAGGGTTTTTAATATTTTTAGTTGATTTTTCAAATTAGACAGTAGAAAATTTAGAGGTTTTTCAATTTTTAAAAATACACAATGAAAAAAAAGAGCCCAAAAATTCACATAATTTTTACATCATGGCATGATCCACGTGTCCAAATTTCACAATTTTTGGACAAGATTTGATATTTATTCAAGCCAATAAAAACGCACTGCACACATGGAGCTAGTTGCAAGGAAAATAAGTTCCAAGGACTAAAGGTAACACGCTTTAAAAATCCAAGGGACCTACTGCAATTTTCACACAATATTCAGCACATGTCGAAACTCAGCACGCACAGGGGTATAAGTGCAAATATGAAAACTATTTTATCAAAACAGAACACCCCTAAGTCTAGGGCCAAACATGCAAAAGTCCCAATAATACACGTGACGATGCACGTGCCACCATACACGGAGGACTAAAATGCAAATAATAAAAACTACAGGGGCACAAATGCAACAAGTCTACAATATACTTTTTATTCTACAAACTAAACAACAAATAAAATAAAGACAGGGGCATAGGAGCAAATTACCCAGGCAGGGCGTGCGGCTCACGTGGAGTGAGAGGTGGCATGCTCTAGTAGGCTGAAGACGTGTGGCTCTAGCACGGACACCTGGCGCATCTAACGGCCTGACGAAGGGGCGAACATGGGGCGTACAAGGCTGTTAGATGTCAGATCTAACGGCCTGGCAGAATCAGGTGATGGATGGCTCAGATAGTAACTGGCGGAGAGGGACGACCTGATGACTGAGGAAGGTCCTGGAAGAACTCCTCCCCGACGAAGTTCATCGAAGAACTGGCGATGCTCCGGGTGTGCGATGAATGATCAGGAGGGGGGGCTCAACTCACGACGCTCCTCCGCGTCGGGTGGCGAGGTCGGATGGAGCATCCACCGGTCAGATCTCCGTGAAGGTGGCTGTGACCTGGAATGGTTCCGGCAAAGGTGGGCTGATGTGCTCTGGGGGGTCTCCACGCACGACTCGACCTGCAGGGTAAAGCTCTCGCTCGAAGGTGTGCTCCAGCCAAGGTTATTTGATTAAAGACAAAGGGAAGTGATGAGTGGAGGCGGAGGGAGGTTCTGGCGATGCGAAGGATGGAACCTAGCCTAATCTTGGCTCGGATAGCCAAGATCGGGATGATTAGGATGCGGGGGAAAGATGACGGTGAGTAGGGGATCCTATCTAAGCGGCTAAGGGTGGCTGATGGAGCTCCGACCGTCGGGTCGGAGCCGGCGGAGCGGCGGGTGGAAAGATCAAAATAACGGGAACTAAGGAGCAAATGAAAGCTACCTGAAGGTCTGAGATCGATCCTTAGCTCCAGGGGGTGGTTTCGAGGTTGGTCTTCACCTTAACCACGCTGCGGAAGGCGGGGAGGCTCGAACACGGCAGAGGTCCGGCCACATACTTCGAGCGTCAGCTGCATCACCTCAATCCGGCCACCAAAGACTCCGGCCGATTGCTGTCACCAAGGGGAAGAAGGCTAGGGTAGTAGGAGGGTGTGTGGCTGATGAATCTGCGATTCGTCATCTTTATTCATTTATTTTAGCTTAAAATCCCTTATAAAACACCTGCATCAAACACTAACTCCATATTCTTACTAACTTGCATATGTGTAGATATTGTACATTTCTTACTAATTTTAACCTAAAATAAATAAATAAATAAAGAAAGGAAAAATAAAGAAAAGGAAAAAAAGAGGAAGTCTTTATACAGGCTGACCTGAACCCCGAGAGAAGGTCAAGACTTGACCTGATCGACCAAGAATAAAGTAGGGGGAGATAGGGTCCTTAAGCAGAAAATCCAAAAAAAAATTGTATGTGTTGTTGTAAATAGTCCTCACTTATTTTGTGTATATTTATATAAAAGTAACACTAATTTATTTGTGTATTAATTGACCTCAAATCAAATAACTTTCAAAACCAAAGTTGTAAATAAAAATGTGTTCTAATTAATAAAATAATTGCACAATTAAATCATGTACAGAATAAAAGTAACCACACTTGGAAAAAGCCACTAAGCACTAATTGAAAGATCAATTCCGGCTCCATATGAACTCAAATTGAACCAACATCACTTCCATTGATTCTAAATTAAATTATCTCCAAAATGGATATATTTTCATAATTTTTGGAATTACGGGTGAAAAGTCGGTTTTCTGGGGTGGTTTGTGCAATTTTACCATGTATTTTGTAAATATTGTATTTGTATATATTTGTAAATATTCTTACTAATTTTTAAAATAAAAATAAAAATAAAAATAAAAAAATTATTAATTAAAATTCTCTAAAAATAAAAAAGGCTAATTTCCTCATTTACCCTTGTATATAATGTCATATGTGTATATAATATATGTATATACTTGCTATTTTTAATTAACCACAATAAAAAAATAAAAAAATAACATTTTTAATTCAAATCAATAAAGTGGCGAAAATTTTAAAAAATTAGATAATTTTGTAAATATTTTTTTATCTCCTTTATTTTGTCTCTTTTCATCTCTCTTATCTCTTCCACCAAAAAAATTCAAAAATTCATTTCAAAGTTCATCTCTTATCTCTTGTACCAAAAAAATCAACAAATTCAAAAATTCAAATTTCATCTCTATCTTCTCTATTTATATGGATCCTTCTCTCTCATTTCAACTTGATCAATCTTTAGAGAGAGGAGCCCGATCTCCGAGAGAAAATTTCATCGAGAATTGTGCCTAGCCTCCGAGCCGTCCGGTGACAGCGAGTCGGCCTTGTCGGCGATCACGGTCCTTTTCTGCTCCTAAGGTGAGATCCACATTTGTCTTATTTTTATCTAGGTTAATTGTAGTTTATTTCTTGCATTTTTATCTCGTTGTCATTTTTTGTTTATCTAGATCTTAAAATCCGCCATGATTTATTCCACCACCGACTCGATTTTTCATCTGACTTTCTCGATCTCCACGCGTTCTATTTCTATCGTCCACGATCTCTCAACTCCGGCCGCGTACGGTGGCTGGAGATCGGATTCGATTCTTCCATTTTTCTATAGATCCCCGCTCATTTTCTGATTTGTAAATAAATAAAAAAAACATTTATTTCCTTTATCTCTAACGTTTGTTTTGCAGGACCATTAATAAAAAACAAAAAAATTAAAAAATTAAAAAATTCTATATCCTTTATTTTTATTCCTGTTTTTCGGATTTAAAAAAATAAAAAAATTCTTTTATTTATTTCTGTATACATCTCAAACAATAAAAAAATTACAAAAAAATAAAAAAAAATTGTCACAGGCTGCGGGGACATCACCCCCCGCCGCCCTCCTCCGCCAATGCTGAAGACCGTTCCGCTCCACCGCCAACTCGTGCGACCCCCGCCGCGTCGACCTCCTGACCGCGCACAGCTGCGCGAGACCTCGGTCGCGCCCCTCCTTTCAGGCCCCGCCGTTGACTTCCGCTGCTCCGCCCGACCCCCAGCGCACGGTCCTCTGCGCGGACATCGTCCCTCCTCCGCGCTAGCACCGCTTTACCACCCACCGGCTGCACGACCCTCAGCCAGCGGCGCCGCCGGTCCTCCGTCAAGCAAGACACGTGCAAGCGCGCGCGAGACCCACGCTAGGTCCCCTGCCGCCATCCGCCCTTTCATCTTGAAGATGAAGGGCTTCGAGCGGTGCAGTGCTTCGTGTTCCGCCTGAAGCATCCAGATCGACCTCCAGCCCGCGTACGCTAGGTCCCTCGTCACCATCTTCCACGCCGTCCGCATCGCCGCCCTCAACGAGCCTACACCCTTTGGGCGGCGACGACCCTGCTTATTCCTCTGGCCTTGAACGAATAACAAAGCAAAGAGAAGCCCTAGGGCTCCCTTAAAAAATTGGAGAAATTACGTTCATACCCCAGACATTTCAAAAATTACAGAAGGGCCCTTGGCTTAATTAGGAAAACATCAAAACACCCCCAGAAGTTTTCAAAGTTATAGACGCGTCCTTGCCAGAGCCTCAAGCACATGACATGCACATGATGTATTGGTAAATATGCTCTTTCTCCCCTGTGCTTTATTTTTATTATTTATTTGAGGCAAAAACAAAACTTATTTACATTTTAGTCACTGTTTTCAGACATTGCATGATTCTTCTACTAAAATAAATGTTTTTATTAGTCCAAAAATTCTGATAAAATTGTGCTAGCTCCTGATGTGATTATCTTCTTAGCATAAAAATTTTATTGCAATTGGCCTTCATTTATTATTATTAAAAAATTTTAAAACATGTCATTTTTCCTTGTTTGAAATTAAAAAATTTACAAAAAATTCAAATTTTGTTCCAAAAATTCCAAAAAAAATAAAATAGTTGTATTTCATTGTCTTTTAATTTCTGACCAAATTTCACGCATTAATTATTAATAAAACCCAAAAAAAATTGGAAAACATCAAAAATCTTATAAAAATCACAGAAAATTCTATAAAAAATCCAAAAATTTTGATTTCAGCTCCTGTTTGTAGATAATTGCATCTAATTTGTTTTAAATATAATTGTCAGGAGTTTTGGGCAATTAAAATATTTTTAAGTTGCAAATCACTCACGGTTGTGCACATTTTCGCTTTTTCTCACTGTTTGATTTTTAGAAAAATACAAAACATTTGAAAATTTCACAAAAATCCTCAAAAATATTTCAAAACTTTTAAAACTCAAAATTTTTTCTATGCATTTTTCTGAGTATTTTTGATTAATTGAAAAATTACAAAAAAAATGGGTGTACGTATTTTTGATTTTGTGAATATTGCTTCGTGTTATTTTTGAAAAATAATAAAAATTGCAAAATCAAAATTACTAAAAATTTGAAAATCAGAAAATATAAAAAAATAGAAATAAAAAAAATAAAAAATTTAAAAGATAAAAAAATCACAAAAATCGAGGATAGTTGTCCTTTGAGATTCTTATTTTCTCTTAATTGATTTTTGATTAATTAAATAACCCTCGTGATTTGTAGCCTCCATGAGTTCGACCATGTCCGCTATACATGTTAATAAGTAGCAAAAATAAAAAAAAATATTTTTTGTTTGTCACGGAATTTTGGGGAGAACAACGACGACGATAACACTTTTATCCATCATCAATTTATCCGACCCCCACAAGATCTCGTGGCAACAAAATGGCGCCGTTGCTGGGGAGGCACGACGAGGGTAGTTAGGTTTCTCTTTTGACCTACTATTCTTGGTTGTAAATATCTATTTATATTTTTCCATTCACTTCATTTTTTATATCCACTGCATTTATTTCATTTTTTCTCTCATATTTGATAATTGTATTTCTTACATATTCTCTCTTCTTTTTCTTGCGAGGGCCCGCGGAGCGAGAAAGGCAATCCTAAGAGAGCTGAAGCACCCAAGCGACGTGGAGGCGGCTTGATTCTTCATCAAGCTGCATGATAGCGTGAGAAGAGGAGAAGAAGAATTTAAAAAAAGAAAAGAGAGAGAGAGAGAGTTTTTCTTTTCCATTTGAACTCTGTAAACGGACATTCATTTGTTGCGGGGTCTGTTTCGCCAAGTGTCGATGCACTTGGGGGACCTCACCGATTTTGTTTTCATCGCCTTTATTTTTCTTTATTTCCTGCGGATTTCGTGAGCTACCTCTTGATTGCTTTAATTAATTTTCTTGAGCCAGGTAATTAATTAGGTCCAAACACCCTAAACAAGACATTTCTGTGCCTATAGAGTAGAGCGTAATTTGGATTTAGTCAAATTAACTTGTTCTTGCCAGTTAATAGAAGCCATCATCTAGGACGGTTCACTTGCATCATATATGATAGTTTATTTAAATTCTACGCGGATCACTTGCATGTAGAGTGCTGGCGACAAGGTACGCATCTCTAACCCCTGCATGCATCATTGTTTTTAATCGTGCATTGGCATTTCCGATCTCCTTCCTTGTTTTCACTCACATAAGTTAAAAATGAAATTGGACACTCGGTAGGCGATTCTTTGAAATATTTTAAACTAAGTGATAACTGCTAAAATCGGGACTGCTAAAGAAAACTCGACCCTAAAACAATATAAGGAAAAATCATTGTTTTGGGAGAGTAACCCCCTCATTGTTTGGTTTGCTTGAGCGAGAGAGCGACCCGCACTCTAGGATAGAGACACACCTGAACTCTTTTCAGACTACTATCTTGGGTCAGTCGTTTTCTAGTGAGGATCTCTCCAGTAGCCAGTAAAATGACCCGTGACGTCCTTAACAGATTGAATTGATCGGGTAGCCGGTAAATGGTCCGCAATTCATACTGACTGGGAAAGATCTAACTTTGGGATTAGGCCAGTCTGCTGAGAGCATTGGGTTCCTAACAGCTCGCTTTTAACCGCTCTGATATATTGTATTCTTACCAAACTCTAAAATTGACAAGATAATTGACCGAACCTTCACGCTCTTCACTTTGAGTTGAGTTGGTGAACTGGGGGTTTGTATTGTGTTTGATTGCTTGTGTGCTTGGTAGATCCTTCTGTGCATTTGCGCCTTTTTCTCCATTTCTTTTGACTTGACCCTCATGCTCTTCCGATCCTGCCTTTGGTTTCGAAGATGGCTGACTGGAGTTATTTTAATCCAATCTTCGTGGATACCCCGTACTCTCCAGACAATCCACCTTCCTTTTTCTAGGAGGACTTTCCTCCTGATTTTGTTGCATATTCACCTAACCCATTATTTCAGGAATAGGAGGACTTTAAGTTTCACCCACCCTCATTCAACCCACCTGATCCTGGGATTTTGGAGTCACCTTTCATGATTTCCACACTTAAGACACTGAACCAGATGATGGAGCATATGAATTCGAGGATTTCCAATCTATTTAACATAAATACGAGCCAAAATGCTGCTCCACTATTTGAGGATATGGATTCACTTGAGGATAATCATGAGAGCTTGCAATCGCCCAAAATACAAAAAATGATAAAATTTTCAAAATCCAAAAAGAATCTTGGAGACACATTGTTGATTTATTTTGTGAGGAAAGGATCCAAATGCCCGATCATTTACCCACACATATATCCACCACACGTCCCAACCTTGACCTCGAGGATTCCATTATACAGACTGCTCTTGGCAATCCTCGTGTAAATGCTGATTCCAACCTCCTCCATTGTATGGAGGAGGTCCAAAAATTCAAAAAAATGTTGACTAAACCCGAAGTGGTGGCCACCATTCATGAGATCATTAAAGCCCCACTTCAACAGGCCATGACATATTTATCTACTCCTCAACACAAGAAAAGAAAGCAGAGGAGAAGATCTGAGCGTCACATCTTGACCATGGCCACTGCCTACGCCATCTCTCACCGTCCGTATTTTAAGAAAGGGAACACTGCCACACCTCTTGTGAGTTGCTCCATATCTGACTATTCTTGTGATAACGCTCTCCTTGACGGTGGTTCATCAATCAATATAATACCCTTCTCTATGGTACGATCTCTTCATCTTGGGCCTCTCAAGAAAACCAGGATGATAGTTCAATTTGCTGATGGATCTATCAAGAGGCCGAAGGGTATTCTAGAAAACACTGTCATTCTCATTCAGGGCCTGAATTTTACTTCAGATTTTATTGTAATGCCCATGGAGACCTCCACCCCTGTGGAACACCCTCCAATCATCCTGGGACAACCTTTCCTTGCATCTGCGGGAGACGTTATTGATTATGGATCAGGAAAGACTCGCTTTTGTTCTGATACAGGGAGCGATGTGTTAATCACTACACCCACTACTGACCAGAGAACTGCATCCCATGAGAGCCCGCCCGTGTTAGCCAACCCCAAGGAATTTGACCTCGATGATAATATCAGAGATTCTTGTTATATGTTGGATGATAAGGAAACCCAAGAATTCCTATTGAAGGAGGAAGACTCGGAAAGCATAGACCTTGGAGTTCCCCCTTCTGGTATGTGGCGATGCATTGATGACATCCGTGGAATTTAAATGATAGACATCTTAGAGCAGAAGGCAAAATCTGAGACTAGACAGGACGAACATGATTCGACTGCTTCCACTGATGGGTCTGTCCCTATTCACCCTGATTTAGATGAGATCGATCAGGCCAAATTTGATTTGATTGCTTTTATAAAGGAATTTGGGCCTTTTGATAAAGATGATGATCTGGTAGAGGCTCGCCAGACTGAAATTGATCCTACTTTTTCTGATAATGATTATGAGCCGTTTTGCTTTGATGTTTGCAAGACTTCCCAGGACGGAGATGGCCATACTACTTCCAATAACTGGTTTAGGCCTGCACAATCTGAAACAGATGAGGATATATTCTTGGTCAATCCTACTCTGTTTATGTCTAATGATGATCCCAATATCGACCTACACCTTGTCAAATCCATACCTCAGCGACCACCACGAGCTACGGAGCAGGGAAATGGAATGAAGGCTTTATAGCACGCCCCATGTGGCGAAGAAGATCAGGCACGGGTGCGCGAACTGAGGAAGATCCGCTCTTCGCTAGGGATCCGCGAGGGTCGTGGATGCCAGGGGAAGAGGTGGATGGTGGAATCAGAGCAAAAGAGGCCAAGATCTGATCGAGAAAATTCAGAGCAAAGGGCGTGAAACTCGGATCCGGGCGTGGACCGATCCAGGAGGGGGAGTTGACCGGGGTCAACATCCCTCCCAGACCAATCAGAAAAAAGGAAAAAGAAAAGATTGGTAAAATAAATTAAAAATAGAAAACGATTTTATTTTAAAATACTTTCAAAATAAAAAAATATTTATTATTTTCAAACTATTTTTTAGTGATTTTTATTTATTTTTTTGAAAAATAAATTATGGTATATACATTATATTATATTATGTACAGGTATAAAATACCTAGGTATTTTAGATTATTATTTTTATTTTTTATTTTTGTTCAAATACCCCAATTTTATATTTTATTTATTTACAACATAAAATTTAAAGTATAAAGTAATTTTTATTTTATTTTATTGGCTATTTACAAATGTGAAATAAATACATGATGATACATATATACATGTACTATGTACAAGGGTGAGAGAGAAATTATTTTGTTTTTATTTTAATTTTATTTTTCTAATTTTTGTTTTATTTTTGGAAATATATACAAGGTATTAGGAACACATTTTTATTTTTATTTTTGTGAAGATAATATATAAAAGAAGGAATATATACAAGGTTGACTAACCCTATCTCTCTCTACTTATTTTATTTGGCGATCAGGCCCGTATTGCGCCCTCTATTGGGTTTAGGTCACTCAATATTTATTCTAAATATTTCCTTCTTTTTCTTTTTCTTTTATTTTTGCACAAATACATGCTAATTATTGATATTTACAAAAGGCATGCTTATTGGTAACTTATTGTATTTACAACTATTTACATGGTATTTTGCCAAGATAATTAGCTAAAATAAAAGAATAAAGAGTGATGAATGAGTATTCATCACCCCCCTATACTTTACTTTTGCTAGTCCCTTAGCAAACACTTATTTGAAAAAGAAGTGAAAAAGAGAAAGGAAAAGAAAAAGAAGAAAATGTAGGTGAATCAATGTTGATTATTAAACTCGTCTTCATTAAATTGAAGTATGGAGCTCAGTCTGATCTTTGGATTATTAGTTTGTCGGAACCTTATTTGGACTTAGGTTTAAAACTCAACAGCCTCTAAGTTCAACTAATCTATAGTCAAGACTCCGCAACAATCCATATCAGAACAAGTCTACATACACAAACTCTAATGACTATGAATCTTTTCTTGTACTGTGTAAGTGATAGGTAGCTCTCCACCTCAGAAATAGCAAAGTGACAACCCCCCTCGACAAGGTAACTCTAATACCCTTGTCTGGCAACTCTTTCCTCGAGGAGCGGGGTATTCCCTTCTAAGTTCAAGTTCAACCGACTCAAGAAGAGGAGGAAGAAGAGAATGGACCATGGCCAGTGTAGCCATGTATCCTTGGGAGCTCAACCAGTGTATCTAAGTCTCCCTGCTGCAAGCTTCATGAGATGGCATGGGTAACATAAGTTTTACATTATTTGACTATATACACTCCGGTGGGTATTTCATTTTCTATCAGACCCACCACTTTTTTGGAGTTTTTCATTTTGCAGATTTAACTCAGCCATGGCCGGTCCCAAGCCCAGGTAAATGAGGAGGGTTGCGCGTTAAGTAGCCGACAGCCAGCGCAGGAGAGATAAATTCTTAAATAGTGTTCTTAAAGGTTCTAAGAACACTATTTATGAATTTATCTCGAAACCGTTCGGATCTTTTAAACATGGATCTAAGCAAACATACAGATTTCGTTGGGGCGTTCCCTACTTGCGATGCGTTGCATCGCCCGAATGCAATGAAAAATTGGCAAGGGCCGCTACATCGCAGCCTGGATGTAGTTCAAAATTTGCAAGGGTTCTCGCATGAGGAACACATGCGGGTAAATAAGCTAGTTTCGCTGCATCACCGCCCGGATGCAGGCCAAAATTTGCAAGGGTTCTCGTATAATGGACGCATGCGAGTAAAGAAGTTAGTCCAAAAGAGATTGCAAAGGAAGTTACGGATTGGTAGTTGGAATATCGGTACTTTCACTGGAAAATTGATGGAGATAGTGGATACAATGGAAAGAAGGAAGATTCATATATTATGTCTTCAAGAGACTAAATGGGTTGGAGAGAAAGCAAGGGAGATCAAGAAGACATGCTTTAAACTTTGGTATTCAGGTAATGAAAAGGGAAGAAACGGTGTTGGAGTGATTATTCATAAAGATTTGAAGGATTGTGTGGTCGAGGTGCAAAGATTTGGGGATCGGATTATTTTGCTAAATTTGGTGCTTGAAAAAGAAATTCTGAATATCATCTCAGTTTATGCACCACAAATTGGTTTAGATGAAAGGATTAAACAAGCTTTTTGGGAGGATCTGGATAAGATTTTACAAGGAATCCCACAAAGAGAGATGGTTTGCATAGGTGGAGATCTTAATGGACATGTGGAAAATGATGTTTCAAGGTATGCAAGTGTGCATGGAGGACATGGTTTTGGGGATAGAAACGAAGAGAGAAAAGTCATTCTGGATTTTGTAACTGCATATGATCTTTTCATAGCAAACACTCTTTTCAAGAAGAGGGAGGAGCATTTAATTACTTATAAGAGTGGTTCAACTAGAACATATATAGATTACTTTACGTTGAGGAGAAGATACCGATTGTGTTGCAAAGATTGCAAAGTAATCCCTGGAGAGAGTTTGACAACCGAACATCGCTTGTTACTCTTGGATTTACAAATAAAAGGGCTGGTAAAGAAAAGGAAGGTTCCTAAGATCACTAGAACTAGGTGGTGGAATCTTCTGCTGAAGCAATCAAGCTTCAGGGAGAAGGTTTTAGAAGACTTATCTTGGGATTGTAGCGGTAGTGCAAACGTGATGTGGGAGGCAGTAGCATCTTGTATCCAAAAGGTAGCCAAAGATATGCTAGGCGAGTCAAAAGGAGGAGCTCTGGGTCAAAAGGAGGCTTGGTGGTGGAGTGAAGGGGTGCAAGGGAAGCTAAAAATTAAAAGAGCTTGCTTTAAAGCTATGTCTAAGGATAGAACAGAGGAAACTGTTACAGACTATAAAATAACGAAGAAGGAAGCAAAGAAGACTGTAAGCAAAGCTAAGTCAAAAGCTTATGAAGTTTTGTATAGAAATCTCGACTCCAAGGAGGGCCAGAAGGATATATTCAGGTTGGCCAAAGCAAGAGAAAGAAAGACTAAAGACCTTTCTCAAGTGAGATGCATTAAGACGAGGAAGGTCACGTGCTTGTTACTCAGAAGGATATAGAGACTAGATGGGAGCAGTACTTCCATAAACCTTTCATTGGGGAAGGAAATAGAGAGATCACTTTGGGCGATCTAGCTAGTAGTGAAAGTTACTTGAATCGTGCATTCAATAGACGAATAAAAAGAAAGGAAGTAGAGGAGGCTTTGAAGGTTATGAGACCTGGGAAAGGTGTAGGACCGGATGACATCCCTGTAGAAGTATGGAAAGTTTTAGGTGAGCATGGTTTGACTTGGCTTACGAATCTATTCAATGTTATTTGGTGAAGCAAGAAAATGCCTGAAGATTGGAGGAGGAGTATTGTGGTGCCTCTTTATAAGAACAAAGGAGACATTCAAAATTGTTCAAATTACAGAGGTATCAAGCTGATGAGTCACATTATGAAAATTTGGGAACGTGCGATCGAAAGAAGATTGGGGCAAGTTTCCCAAGTAAAAGAAAACCAACTCGGATTCATGCCAGGTCGCTCAACTATTGAAGCCATCCATTTGTTGAGGAGAACAATGGAGATTTATAGAGCTAAAAGGAAGAATCTCCATATCTTTATTGATTTGGAGAAGGCTTATGATTCCGTCCCACAAGAGATACTGTGGAGAGTTTTGGAGAAGAGACAAGTACCCATCCTATACATTAATCTCATAAAGGATATGTATGATAGGGCTTTATCTTGTGTAAGGACCCCGACGGGGAAGACTGACTATTTTGATATCAACATTGGTTTACATCAAGGTTCAGCTTTGAGTCCATTTCTTTTTACTTTGATTATGGACGAGTTGACAAGTCACATTCAGGATGAGTTACCTTGGTGTATGTTATTTGCTGATGATATTGTGTTGATTGGCGAGACTAGAGATGGAGTAAATGAGAAGCTCGAGGTTTGGAGACATGCATTGGAGACTAAGGGTTTTCGTATAAGTAGGGCTAAGACGGAATATATGGAATGCACCTTTGATGGAAGCAATGGTGAAGGAATCGAGGTAAAGATGGGTGATGATAACATTCAGAAGAGAGATTCTTTTAGATATCTGGGATCTATTTTGCAGCATGACAGGGAAATTGATGGAGATGTTACTAATGGAATAAATGAAGGCTGGCTAAAGTGGAGAGGAGCCTCCGCTGTTCTCTGTGATAAGAAAATTCCTTTAAAAATTAAAGGAAAGTTTTACAAAGCAGCCGTGAGACCTGCTATGCTTTATGGTTCTGAATGTTGGCCTGTGAACCATAGACATGTGCAGAGAATGGCTGTAGCAGAAATGAAAATGCTAAGATGGATGTGTGGACATACACGTAAAGATCGGATTCGGAATGATGCAATCAGAAAGAAAGTTGGTGTAGCTCCGATCGTGGATAAGATGCGAGAAAACCGCTTAAGATGGTTTGGTCATTTGCAAAGAAGGTCAACTGATGCACCGGTTAGGAGATGCGAGTGTTGGGATGTTGAGCCGACTAAGAGAGGGCGAGGACGGCGCAAGAAGTGTTGGAAAGAGACTATACGAAGGGATCTTAGTTTTTTGGATTTAAGTCCGAGATTGACCAAAGATAGATCTGAATGGAGGCGAAGAATCCATGTAGCCGACCCTACTTTATTGTGGGAAAAGGCTTTGTTGTTGTTGTTGTTGTTTCTTTTTGCACATTTTTTTAATGTGCATATGTACAACATATCTACATGGTGCAGCATATATACATAAGGAGTTTTTCCTCTTGAGCCAGTAGATTATCCCTCTTTTGAACCATTATTGCAACCCACAACTCCTGTCTTTAGACCTCAGTGCTACCAGACCAAGTTGAGATGCACTTCCTTCACTAAAAGAAGAAGAGAGGTTCCGCCTAGAAGTACTACCCTCATATGCTACCCCAAGCCAAAGAAGACTGCCTCCTCACCACCTCATCCGTAGAGAGCTAGGTGTAAAGTGCTGGTCCAAGTAAAGCCATTGTCTGTGAGAGTCATGCGTGTGTTGTTAAGTGTTCTACTTAGGCTCATCACGATGACATATGATCATAGCCTAGTGGACTCAAAGAATTAAGTCACCATGGACCTGAAAAGTCTCAACCCTAAGCCATATAAGGTTCCTCTTAGAATTAGGTGGATTAAGATATTAACCAAGCTCCATTTTTCAATTTAATTCCAGGGTAGTTTAAATGTCAACTATGATTCAGAAAAACTATACAAGTATTTACAAAAATGCAATTTTGAAAATTTTTGAAAATGTTCAAAATTTTTGAAAAATGTTTGAAAACATGGATGTATGCATGAATGCAGAAGTTTTGCAAAATATTTACACACATTTATACAAGGGTTTTTACAAACATTTTGTTTTTTCAAACATTTTACAAAGTTTGTACTCTACACATAATTTTGATATGAAAATATTTACAAAGCTTTACACACAAAAGACTTTTACAAACATTTGTACAAAAATAATTTTGTAAGTAGCTATGTATGTGCAGTAAAGAATTTTATGTACAAGAAAATTTTTAATTTTTATGGATTTTTAAGAATTTTAGCCATTTTATTTATTAAGACACTCACACAAAGTACGAGTTATGGTTAAAGTATATA
The DNA here is from genome assembly GCA_037367405.1 of Ottelia alismoides. Lineage (NCBI taxonomy): Eukaryota > Viridiplantae > Streptophyta > Magnoliopsida > Alismatales > Hydrocharitaceae > Ottelia > Ottelia alismoides. The sequence goes on from JAZKJV010001275.1 coordinate 613,774, forward strand.
TGGAATATATACGACACCCCCTATACTTAGCTCAAACGATGTCCTAAGAGTGAATCAAGAGCAATGAAGAAGACATAACTCATGCTTAGTATAGGGAAGTAAAAAGGAAACCTATACTACAAAGACGAATGAAAGAATAGAATGGAAAGATCTCGAGGTTTCCCCATATACTTAGGATTAAGTAATCCTAAGTATAGCATCTATACACAACGGGAAATCCGAGTGGAAGAATGTACAGGTTTTACCTCCCCTATACTTAGGGTGAAAGATCCCTAAGTATAGGCAGCAAAACAGAGGCAGAAAAAAATCAAAAGAAAACCAAAAGTCTCACACCCCCTATAATTAGGGTAAAGTGCACCCTAAGTATAGCATAATCAAAGATGCAAATGGGGTGTTGGACTGAAGAATAGTGTGATATGGACATCTGGATCTATACAAGTCAGGAGACAGTGATAATCATGCGTGAGATGCAATAGATGTGAGTCAAGAGACCACATCTCATGCAAAATGAATAGTGGCGACGTCAATGACCAGCGTCTCATGATCTAGATATGGTTTGAGCCGCTGCCCGTTAACACGAGAGGTAGACTTAGATGACAACTCTGATATGTCGATGCTTTCGTTGTCGTGTACCTTTCAGACCAGATAGGGTCCCTTCCATTTGCTCTGCAACTTCCCTAGAAATAATCGAAGCCTGGCATCGAACAACCATATTCTTTGTCCAAGCTCAAACTGCTTGTGGCTGATATGAGAATCATGCCACTCCTTCACTCTCTCCTTATACTGTAGGCTGCTCGAAAAGGCCGCATCTCGAAGCTCCTCTAGGGCTGCCAACTCTGCCCTCCTCTGATCTCCTACACTCACTGGATCCAAAAGTATATCTGTGACTGCCCAAAGTGACCTATGTCTCAGCTCAACATGTAAATGTTAGGGTTTGCCATAAACGAGGCGAAAGAGAGATGTACCCAAAGGCGTCTTGAAGGACGCCCGATATGTCCACAAGACCGAGTCCAAAAGCTGTGACCAATCCTTTCGGTCAGGACAGACGACCTTCTGCAGAATAGTCTTGATCTCCCTGTTCGACACTTCAACAAGACCATTGGTCTGAGGATGATACGATGTGGCTACTCGATGGTCAACGCTGAACTCGCTAGCTAGGGCCTTTACCTTGTCGTTGACGAAATAGGACCCCCCGTCAGATATCAATACTCTAGGCACCCCGAACCGTGAAATGATATTCTTCCTTAAAAATCGGCATACAGTCCTAGCATCTGTGGTTCGGGCGGGGATGGCCTCAACCCAACGACTCACATAATCCACGGCTAATAGAATGTACTCGAATCCCTGACTCTTAGGGAATGGACCCATGAAATCGATGCCCCATGCGTCAAAAACCTCACAAAAGTGAATGGGCTGCATCAGCATCATATCACGCTGTCCGCAAGTGCCCATCCTCTGACAGTCAGTACACCTCTTCACAAACTCATCAAAATCCTTGAAGAGGGTAGGCCACCATAGGCCGGATTGGAGCACTTTCTGTGTCGTTCTCCTCCCAGAGTGATGTCCTCCTGCCTCAAGATTGTGGCAGTAAGTGAGGACGCTATGGTGCTCCTCCTGAGGAATGCACCGACGCCAGACGCTATCCCCTCCTTCATGATAAAGGACGGGATCCTCCCGATGGTAGAACTTGGCCTTCGTGAGGAAGGTCTCAAGTCGCTGCCTGGGCCAACCTTGTGGAACTTTCTTGGTTATAAGATAGTTCACAATGTCAACGTACCACGGGAGAGAGGCGATAGTAAGGATCACCTCATCTGGGAAGGTCTCTGAAATAGGCTCAATCTGCTCAGAATCCTCAAGATGCTCTAATCGGGAGAGATGATCCGCCACCACATTCTTGACTCCAGGCTTGTCCTTAATCTCAATATCAAACTCCTGGAGTAGAAGGATCCATTTGGTCAATCTAGGTTTGACATCCTTCTTTGCCATGAGGTACCTGATGGCGGTGTGATCTGTGAAAATGGTCACCTTAGATCCAATGATGTATGATCTGAACTTATCTAGGGAAAACACTACGGCTAGCATCTCCTTCTCAGTGACGGTGTAGTTCCGCTGAGCGACATCCAAAGTACGGCTAGCGTAGTGTATGGCAAATGGCACTCCATCCCTCCTCTTTTCCAGTTTGGCCCCTACGGAAAATTAGAGGCATCTGTCATGATCTCAAAAGGGAGAGACCAATTAGGCAGCTGGAGGATGGGAGCCTCTACAACTAGACTCTTGAGAGTCTCAAACGATGCTAGACACTTATCATCCACAGTGAACTCGGTGTCTTTCGTCAACAAATCTGTCAATGGCCGGGCAATCCTGCTGAAATCATGAATGAATCGTCGGTAGAAACCGACGTGCCCAAGAAAAGACCGTAACTGTCGCAAGTTGGACGGTGGACTGAGTATCCTAATGATATCCACCTTGACCGGATCAACCTCCATGCCCCTGTTGGAGATGATATGGCTAAGCACCATCCCTTGAATCACCATGAAGTGACTCTTTTCCCAAGAAAGCACAAGATGGACCTCAATGCATCACTGAAGGACGCGGTCTAGGCAGTCAAGACAAGTATCAAACCCATCGCCATAGACCAAAAACTCGTCAATGAAGACCTCCAAGCACTCACCCACCATGTCTGAAAAGATGGACAACATGCACCTCTGGAATGTTGTCGGGGCGTTACATAGACGAAAGGACATGCGTCTGAAAGTCCCAAAGGGACAGGTGAATGTAGTCTTGTCCTGGTCTTTGAGTGCAACGGCCACCTGATTATATCAGGAGTACCCGTCCAAAAAGCAGTAATGACTCTTCCCTGCTAGCCTCTCTATAATATGATCAATAAAAGGTAGTGGGAAATGATCCTTCTTGGTGGCCTGGTTCAATCGTTTGTAGTCCACACAAACCCTCCAAGAAGTGGGTACCCGGGTAGCGATCGCCTCTCCAGACTCAGTAACAACTGTAGTGATGCATGTCTTCTTGGGCACCACATGTAACGGACTGACCCACTTGGAGTCGGATATGGGGTAGATAAAATCAATGCTCCACCATTTCGAGATCTCCTTCACAACAACCTCTCGAAGATTCGGGTTCAGCCGCAGCTGAAACTCACGTGATGGCTCTGCGTCCTCTTCGAGATAGATATGGTGGGAGTACATGGCTGAACCTATCCCCTGGAGATCGGCTACGCTCCATCCTATCGCCTTGCGATTCTTTTCAAGAACCCCCATAAGATGGGATTGTTGCTCTCCAGTCAAATCCGCTGAGATAATGACTGGGTGCATCTCATGCTCGCCCGCAAGGAACCTATACTTCAGCGATGATGGCAAAGGATTCAGCTCTGGACAACTGGGTGCTGGCGGATCTAGCCTCCGAAATGTCTGATTGAATGCGACCAAATCTGCATGCGAGAATGAGAACTCTCGCTAAAAATCAGAATCTGGTGAAGACTGCTCGACTGGTGTGTCTCTGCTCTGCATGGAATCAATCTCCACCCTAGCTGCTAGCTCTGTGGAAGTCAGACAAGGAATCATATCATCAAACTCTGCCCAATCTATGTCTGACTCCGAGGGATCTGAATCAGTATCAAAAGAATCATTTGCTTCGCTATCTGGAAGATGATCTGCTGCCTGAAATGTATCCTGTACCAGGAATGTGCTCTCCAAGCTCTCCTCTGCTGGAATCTGTACATCAGCGGACTTTGAAGGTGAGAGGATGGCTCGTGAAACTGGATCGGACCAAACTGCCTCATCATCTGTAATCACAAAATCACAGTCCTGGTGGATGTCTCGCTCTACCTCTGTCATCTGCTCTGAATCTGTGAGCGGCTCTGAGCAGGCTGAATCTCTGGCTCTAGTCTCCTCAATCGTCTCTATTTGTATACTTTCTCCCTCGACGCGAAAGTATACCTTCCCGCTATCATGATCGGATACTGCCTTGGCTGTGGCCAAGAACGTGCATCCTAAAATGATGGGGGTATCGGTCACGGACTCAGGGATCTCCATGTCCAACACAACGAAGTCCATGGGGAATTTCATGCCCTGAGTCGTGATGACAATGTCCTTCAGCAACCCCTTCAGCATCTTGACAGATCGATCAACAAACTGAAGGACCGTCTTGCTCTGTTGGAGAGGGCCAAACTCGAATTGGTCGAGTAAGGCTGCCGGAAGTAGGTTGATGGAAGAACCGCTGTCTAAAAGAGTCCGATCGAATCTCTGCTCATGAATATGACATCTGACATAAGGGGCTCCTGCATCTGGCCTCTTGGCTGGCAGACGGTTCTGGATGGCGAAGCAAGTGGTGCGAGTAAGCACATGGATCTGTGACTGATGGTTCCTCCTCTTCCTGCGATCGATAGTCCTGTCTCTGAGGTTCCTATGGAAGAGAGGGATGTGCTCCAAGGACTCCTGTAGAGTCAACCATATGTGAAATCTGTCCATCATCTGCTGGCTGAACTCTAGCTGGTGTGATTTTTTTGGATTTTCTTTTTTAGGCCCCTTACCCAAGCGGAATGCTTGGGGAAAGGGGATGGCTGGGCCCTTCTCAGATGAAGGGCTAGGATCGGGTCTATGCTGCTGTGGCAAAGTAGAGTCCATAAATAAATCATCAATCAACACAGATGGACTTACAAATGACAAACCCTTTCCTTTATTCACAGAATCGTCCTGAGATACATCAAAAGCAGGAAATGCAACATGAATGAAATTGGTGGCCTCAGTTTCACCCTCGGCATTTGGAATAGCAGCATTAGTACCGCGCTCTAGCTCAGCAACTCTGGTGGCATGAGCACCACCTCCTCCATCTGGTGAAATGACGGCCTCAATACCGTCATCTGGATCAACATCCTTGGTGGCGTCAGCACCACCATCATCATCGTCATCACGAGCAGCATCAGCACCGCTCTCCTCCTCGTCTGGCACTCCTAAAGCTGCATGGGGTCGTCGCTCAGACGAGGCGCCGCCGGCTGGCATCCTACTGCTCCTAAGTGTGACAAAGTCAACATCAAACATGTATGCAGAAATATCACCAAGAGAATCACTAGGAGTGATAACCTCTGTAAACTCTACATGCTCAGACTTCCTCTTGAGGTTGTTCAGATTCGGCTCAATCTGGGCAGGGATGGTGACCTTTCCTTTGATGATCTCTCTCATCTCCTGACGGAACTCATCCATCTCCCGTCGGAAGGTAGCCTGATGGTCGAAGATGAGGCGGGCTAAATCATCCAAGGCGGGGTTCTCATAGGAGGGGCCATGAGAACCTGAGGGGTGGCCTCTCTGGAAGTGAGGCTGCTACTGCTGGGAGTGAGAGGGATACTGGGGCTGAGAGTGATACTATGGAGGCTGCTGCGGCTGCCTCCACGACTGTCCCTGCTCATAGGGACGAGGACCATGCTGTTGGTAAGACTGGGGATATGGCTGCTGCTGGTGTAGTGGGAACTGGGGCTGCTGGTGCTGCTCTCACTGCTGGCCCTACTGGCTACCCTGAACTAGAGGCTGCTACTTGGAACTGGTACCTCCGGTCGACCAACGGAATCCAGGATGGTCTCTTCGGATCCCAGGCTGGGGTCGGTCATACCATATCCTGTTGACATCCATCAACGACTCCTGCTCGTAGGTGGGTGGGGGGAGTACTGCCAGGGGCTGGTCCGGCTGATACACCACCATCTGGCTGTCCTAAGATGGCGGTGACTGGACGTACTGATGCTGCGGCTGGAACGGCTCTGCCTGAACATGGTGAACCTGTCGGTATGGGCAGAGGGCTGGGTCAAGTTGCTGCTGCTGCCGGTGTCTGACCGTGACCTAAGACGGGGCTGAGAAGCCGACTGTGCCTCCTGGAGACACATGATCTGGGTCTTCAGGTCACTTAGTGTCTGTGCCATCTGATCAATTTGCGTCATGCCCTGGCACTATTTCTTCTCGATTAACTCTATCCGGTCCAGCTTCTCGCTAATGATACCCATATCAGCGGCTGTCGACTCTGCCTGTGCTGCTACCGCTGATGAAGTAGAAGGACCTGCATCGACCCGTGCTATCCTCTGATAGGACACAACCTGTGGCTGGGGCTTCCCCTGAGTGTAGAGGCAGGTCTGGGACATAACCGTGTAGTTCTCAACCATCTCCTCATAGATGGCCCAGACCTGATCCTCATCCTTGGCGAAGTACGAGCCCCCACAAGATGCATTCACTAACCCCTGCAGCTCCAATGTAAGCCCGCAAAAAAAGCTCTGAACAAGGTTGGGCTTTGATATGTCGTGATGGGGGCACCAGTCTGTGAGCTCTTTCAAGCGACCCCATGCCTTGTGAAATTTCTCATTGGGGAGCATGGAGAAGTTGCTGATCAGGGCCCTAGCTGCATTGGTCCGACCGAGTGGATAATACTTGTTGAGATACTCGTTCCGGAGTTGTTCCCATGTAGTGACAAATCTCCCTAGGTGCTTCAGCCAGTTGGCTGCTCTGTCGACGAGGGAAAAAGGGAAAGCCATCATCCGAATGGTGTCCTCATCCACAAGGCGATCAGGGACGGTACTGCATATCATCTCAAACTCCTGGAGATGAAGGTGCGACTCCTCGGTGGCGAGTCCGTAGAAGCGGGGAAGAAGCTGGATCGTCTGAGGTGGGAGCTTGTAATCTCCCAAAATAGCCGGCAACACTATCCATCTGTGGGTGAGAGTCACACCAGGGTTGTGCAACTCCCTCATCGCGCGGCTGCTGCTCGCTGAGCTGGCTGCTCCTCAGGCTATCGGTCATCTGGTCCATCCCCTCCACCAGGTCTGCGCTGCTCTCGGTCTGCCCGCATCTGCTCCATCTCCCAGCGCATGTCTACCATGAAAGCTCCCTGATCGTAGATCTGTCGCTGTATCGTCTCAAAGGAGGCTAACAGGGTGTTGTTGATCGCACCCTGGTCTAACACGTAATTCTGCTCTCCTCTGGGGCCATCGGTGTGGTCCTCGCTGCTGGCCATGGTCTCTGCAAAGGCAAAAGACCCAAACTCAGGTGTCGATAAATCAACTGACTGCTGCTGTCTCTTATCGGGCACCTCGGGACTGGTAGAAGGGTGGTCGAGGGGGAATAGGGTGGAATCGAACTCGGGTTCGGAGAGCGGGTCTCATCTCTCACGAACTTACCTAGATGAGCGGGCCAGAGTGCTCGAAAGCGATGCAGCCAGAGGCTGGCTAAGAGACCTCTGACCCATCATCTCGATCTGGTGAGTAAGGTGGATGAGATATGAATAGCAAACAGGATCGGTCAAGCAAAACCCCAGACTCACCTAAGCACGCAGAGCTGATGACCGTGAAGGTTCGGTCTTTTATCTTGTTATTTTTATTAGGTGATCATACAGTCTATCAGAGCGATTAAGCGAGCTGTTGGGAATCCAACGCCCCCAAGAGACTATCCCGATCCAAAGCTAGATCTTTCCCAGCCAGTACAGTCACGTACCATTTACCATCTACCCGATCGACTCGCTCTGTTAAGGATATCACGACCCGCTTTACCGGAGACCGGAGCGATCCTCACTGGATGACTAACTCAGAATCAATAGTCTGAAGAAGGGTCGGATGTGTCTCTAACCTAGGGTGTGGGTCACTCTCTCACCCATCCAAACTATACAATGAGGGGATTGCTCTCCCAAGACAATTTTTTTGGTGAAGTGAATTTTAGGTCAAGTTTGCTTAAACAGTCTCAATTTTATGGTTTTTGTTTTTTAGATATTTTTCAAAATCAAACAACGCCTAACGAATTTTTCAGTTCTCTTGATTTTTATTAAGTCCAAAAGTAGGGGGTGAAGATGAAAAAGCCGATGCGCGACTAAACACGATGATGCATGCTGAGTAAGGGATGCGTACCTACCGCCAACACTCTATATGCAAAATGATCCACGCATAACTTAAAGACAGAAATAAAACTAATCTAAATGATGCAGCGAGGAAATCAACCTTAAGCAGATAGTTCTATACGTGAAGCACAGTAGCTAATGGGTCAACAGGAGGGGTCGGGGTCCGGTCTCTGATGCCGATCGGTGTCCGCCACAATGGATCCTGCCAGCGCTGTATACGGCCTCTAGCGGCACGTGACCCCTCAAGTGACCAGGTTAGATTTCTATTAATGAATTAATTAAGGTCAAATTATTTGGTCTATAGGAACAGGCAAAGTAATTAAGGTTGGGCCCTAATTAATTACGTCACAAAGCAGTAGAAAATCCTAAGCTAAGGCTAAATCCTCGAGAAATAAAAATAAAATAAAATCAAAAAATACAAATACGGCGAAAACCACGGTGAGGTCCCCCGAGCACACCGGTGCTTGGCGAAACAGACCCCGAAAATCACCAAGTCTCTAAGCTGTCCTGGTTCTGTATTATTACAATAATATAAGTCTGCAGAAATAAAACTAAGCTAAACCTAAGCTAAACTCCCACACTCCTGCTCTCCTCTCTCACGCTCTCCTGCGGCTCTATGCAGAAAAGAGCCGCCTCCAAGTCTCGTGGTTGCGTCGGCTTCGTGAAGAAAGCCGCCCTCGATCGTTAGGCCCTCGCAAGAAAGTCAAACAAGAGATGTGTCAGTCCACTGATTATTATAATAATGGAAAATAAAATTAAATAAAATAAAATGAAAAATAAATGAAGAAATAAAAATAAAAAAATAAAATGAAAAAATAAATAAAAAAAAACAAAAACTAAAATAAAAAGAAAACAAATAAAAGAAAATAAAAAATAAAAGAAAAGCCGAAAAAGAACGAAAAGCCGCGAAAGAAAGCCGACTACTAAGCCGTGCTCCTTGGCAACGACATAATTCTGATGAGTCGAAATCCGAGCGACTAAGGCAAGAAGGTATAAATGGTCATTGCGACCTCTCAGGCCGGACTCAATCAAGAAAACAAAGACCACCAAGTATAAAAATCAACAAATCAGGTCAAATAGCGGTCTCGCTATTTTATTTTACCTGGTATAGCTACCAGGGTCGAACACAGGGAGCACGGTTTGGAAAAACCTACGAAGTAGTCGGGGTTCAAAAATAAAAGAAACAAACTATTTTAGGTGGAGTTTTGGTTTTTCAATTTTTTTGTAATTTTTAATTTAAGAAAAATGTAAAAGAAGTAAAAAAGGGCACAAACAAATAATTATTTAACACAACAAAAATGATCAGAAAATTAAAATAAAATATTTTTGTTTTTTATAAATATTAAAGTGTTTTTAGTTTTTTTCTTAGATTTTTCTGATTTTTATTGATTTTATAAAAATGAAGCAAGTCCAAAAATACAAAACAATGTGCAACCAGAACCTAAAGGCTATTTAAAAATACCTAAATAGCTTATAAAATTCTAGCAACAATTTTATTACAAACTAGAAATAAAAATCTAACTAAAGAAACTAAAATTGAATTTTTTTGATTTTTTAAAATTTTTTAATGATTTTTCTAAGTTGTTTAGGGTTTTTCAATTTTTAGGGTTTTTATAAATCCAAATACAACAGAAATTGGATAAAAGTAAAAACACACTAAAACACACAAACATTAAATTTTACAGATTTTTTGGAGGGTTTTAATATTTTTAGTTGATTTTTCAAATTAGCCAATAGAAAATGTAGAGGTTTTTCAAATTTAAAAAATATTCAATGAAAACAAAAAGAGCCCATAAATTCAAAGAAATTTTTACATCATGACAGGAGCCACATTTCCAAATTTCATAATTTTTGGACGAGATTTGATATTTATTCAAACCTATAAAAAATGCACAACACACAAGGACCTAGTTGCAAGGCAAATAAGTTCCAGGGACTAAATGATAACATGCTTTAAAAATCTAAGGGGCGTACTACAATTTTCACACAATATTCAACACATGTCGAAACTCAGCACACATAGGGGTATAAGTGCAAATATTAAAACTATATTATCAAAACAGAACACCCCTTAAGTCCAGGGCCAACCATGCAAAAGTCCCAACAATACACGTGACGATGCACGTGCCACCATACAAGGAGGACTAAAACGCAAATAATAAAAACTGTAGTGGCACAAATGCAATAAGAGCACAGTATACTTTTTATTCTACAAACTAAATGAAAAATAAAATAAAGATAGGGGCATAGGAGCAAATTACCTAGGCAGGGCGTGCAACTCACGTGGGGTGACAAGTGGCGTGCTTTGGTAGGCTGAAGACGTGCGGCTCTGGCACGGACACCTGGCGTATCCAACAGCCTGACGAAGGGGCGAACGTGGGGCGTTCGAGATCGTTAGATGTCAGATCTAACAGCTTGATAGAAGCATGCGATGGACGGCTCTGATCAGAACTGGCGGAGAGGGACGATCCTACGGCTGAGGAAGGTCCTAGAAGAACTCCACCCTGACGAAGTTCGCCGGAGAACTGGCGGTGCTCCGGGCGTGCGATGAATGATCAGGAGGGGGGGGGCTCGACTCGCGATGCTCCTCCGCATCGGGTGGCGAGGTCGGATGGAGCATCCACCGGCCAGATCTCCGTGAAGGTGGCTGCGACCTGGAATGGCTCCGGCGAAGGTGGGCTGATGTGCTCTGGGGGGTCTCCACGCGCGACTCGACCTGCGGGGTAAAGCTCCTGCTCGGAGGCATGCTCCGGCCAAGGTTATTTGATTAAAGACAAAGGGAAGCAACAGGTGGAGGCGGAGGGAGGTTCCGATGATGCGAAGGATGGAACCTAGCCTAATTTTGGTTCGGATAACCAAGATCAGGATGATCAGGATGTGGGAGAAAGATGACAGTGAGCAGGGAATCCTATCTAAGCGGCTAAGGGTGGCTGATGGAGCTCCGATCGTCGGGCCAGAGATGGCGGAGCGGCGGGTGGAAAGATCGAAATAACGGGAACAAAGGAGCAAATGAAAGCTACCTGAAGGTATGAGATTGATCCTTAGATCCAGGGGGTGGTTTCGAGGTTGGTCTTCGCCTCAACCACGCTGCGGAAGGCGGGGAGGCTCAAATGCGGCGGAGGTCCGGCCACGTGCTTCGAGCATCGGCTGCAACACCTCAAACTGACCACCAAAGACTCTGGCCGATTGCTGTCACCAAGGGGAAGAAGGTTAAGGTAGTAGGAGGGTGTGAGGCGCAAGCTACAGAGCAGGGAAATGGAATGAAGGGTTTATAGCACGTCCCAAGTGGCGAAGAAGATCGGGCACAGATGCGCGAACCGTGGAAGATCCGCTCTTCCCTAGGGATCCGCGAGGGTCGTGGATCCCAAGGGAAGAGGTGGATGGTGGAATCGGAGCGAAAGAGGCCAATATCCGATCGAGAAAATTCGAAGAAAAGGGCGTGAAACTCGGATCAGGGCGCGGACCGGTCCGGGAGGGGGAGTTGACCGTGGTCAACATCCCTCCTGGACCAATCAGAAAAAAGGAAAAAGAAAAGATTTGTAAAATTAATTTAAAATAGAAAACGATTTTATTTTAAAATATTTTCAAAATAAAAAATGTTTATTATTTTTCAAACTATTTTTAGTGATTTTTATTTATTTTTTTGAAAAATAAATTATGGTATATACATTATATTATATTATGTACAGGTATAAAATACCTTGGTATTTTATATTATTATTTTTATTTTCTTATTTTTGTACAAATATCCTAATTTTATATTTTATTTATTTACAACATAAATTTAGAGTATAAAGTAATATTTATTTTATTTTTATTGGCTATTTACAAATGTGAAATAATACATGATGATACATATATACATGTACTATGTACAAGGGTGAGAGAGAAATTATTTTGTTTTTGTTTTAATTTTATTTTTCTAATTTTTGTTTTATTTTTGGAAATATATACAAGGTATTAGGAACACATTTTTATTTTTGTGAAAATAATATATAAAAGAAGGAATATATACAAGGTTGACTGACCCTATCTCTCTCTACTTATTTTATTTGGCGATCATGCCGTATTGGGCCCTCTCTTGGGTTTAGGTCACTCAATATTTATTCCAAATATTTCCTTCTTTTTCTTTACTCTTTATTCTTTTATTTTTGCACAAATACATGCTAATTATTGATATTTACAAAAGACATGCTTATTGGTAACTGATTGTATTTACAACTATCTACACGGTATTTTGCCAAGATAATTAGCTAAAATAAAAGAATAAAGAGTGATGAATGAGTATTCATCAATAGTACTATCCATATTATCGGTGTATATATTATAAATATGATTTGTAATATATTAGAGAGAGAGGGTAGCTTCGTAAATAACATTTGTTAATTGTTAATGTGAATGGGATTCACATTAAGCAATTAATTGGAAATGTAATTTACAATTTAATTTGGGTTGTGAATATGATTCACATATTTTCAATGGCATGGTTGAAATATTCACTGATTAATTTGGAATTAATTTAGTGGATAATTTTGCAATAAATGTTATTGTAAATTATTAAGAGATAATGAGATAAAATAAAAAGGAGATAATCCACCACCAAAAATAGGTGACGTCACCAATGACTTAATCATAGGTGACGCCCCATATTTTTGGGGTGTTTTATTATCCTCTTTTTTATTATCTTATTATCTTGTGATAATTGATTTTTATTGAATTAAATTATGTTGATGATAATGCAACATATATTTGATTTAATATAAATTAATATTATTGTTTTAAACAACAATGATCATAGCCGTTGATTAAATACATATATCAATCCAACCGTTGATTTTGTATGCCATGGATTGTGATCCATAGGCTCCCAAACTAGTATATAAAGAGGGAAACCCTAGCCCTTTGAAAGACAACTCTCAACACACGTCTACTCTCTCTCTCTCTCTTGCATCTCTCATTCTCGCCATCTCTCTCTCTCTGAAGGTGGCCGTCCACCTTGTGTATTGAGAGAATAGCAATCGCCTCTACTCCGTCGTGCTGTCGCTTCGATTGCTCGAGGATCTCCATCTTCTTTAGGGATTCTTGATCTAGAAGTAGACATCGGATTTCGTTGGATGAAATCAGGAGATTCAAGGCTTGGATCTTCATCGAGGATTGTGGGAAGGACGCGTCTCATCATCGCGCCCGCAAGTGCCATCTTCGTAGATCGGACTTAAGTCAGGAGGATCTCTTGTTTTAGAGATCTAGTGATCGCAACCACGCTCTGAGAGGTATTTCTAGTACTTTGTGGTTAGATGAAACGATCCAAGAAACGTTCTTGTGATCATGTGGTTTCATCATATGATTTAAATTTTTTAAATTCCGCTGCACCTAGCGACTAGTGCGACTAGTTTCCCTGATCGCATGAGATGCGATCATCACGCTTCCGTGATGCGCTTGAGGATTCCCAATATCCTTAAAAAAGAACATGGTTTTTATTGTGTATTTGGCCCTTATCTCCCCCTGCTTTATTCCTTGTCGACCAAATCAATTCTTGACGTGGTCTTGGAGTTTAGGCTCATAAAATACCTTTGACATTTTTTTCTTTTTCTTTTCTTTCCTTTATTCTATAATTTTGGCATTAAAAATATTATTTTATATACAAAAATTGGAATAAATAATGAATGCTAAGATGTACAAAATAATGCTATTTTAATACACTCGCTTGGGTTTTGAGGCCAAAATGATAGAATAAAGGTGATTAAATGGAGATTCATCACCCCCCTATACTTGCCTTTGCTAGTCCCTAGCAAACAATAAGTGTGAAAAATGAGAAATAAAGAAGAGAAAAAGATATAACTTGGAATAATTATCGACTTTTAAACTAGTCTTTAACAAAGTCAAAGTTTAGAGCTCAGGGAAGGCCTATGGATCAATGATGTGTTCGGAACCACATTGAAGTCGGGAAGTGTAACATGACAGCCCTCAGATTCCATACTCCTATCATTCAATCCAATTCACAGCTAGGTCAGAACCATCCTCCTAGTCTCAAACCCTTGCTACCTTGAAATGATAGAACCATGTGTGTGGATTTATTCAGCTCTTCCGAGACAAAATCGTTGAACTATAAAGGCATTTGCTCTTCTGGTAACTCGTCCTCATGGAGACAGATATCCCCTTCTAAGGTCAGGTACTCCCGGTCTTTACAATCGATTGGGGGACGAAGTAAGAAGAATGGAAAGAGAAGTGGCAATGGACCCGTGTAGTATTCTTTCTCTTGTGAAGTCGGTCAATGTAACTGATTCTTCATTAAGAAGCATGCTTTTTATGAAGCTCAAATTTTTGGTGGAATTTCGGTATAGGCTTCTTTGGATATTTTCTTTCACTTTGTACATCTTCTACATTTTGTTTACGCCCCGTGGATTGATGAATCCTTGATCATCATTCTTTATTGTTTTATTTTAACTAATTATCTTGGCAAAACATCATGTAAATAGATGTAAATACAATAAGTTAGCAATATACATGCATGTGTTAATATTACATAATTAGCATGTATTTGTGCAAAAATAAAAGAATAAAGAAAAATAAAAAGGAAGGAGGTATTTAGAATAAATAGAGAGTGACCCGAACCCCAAGAGAGGGCCAAGCATTAGCCTGATCGCCAAATAAAATAAGTAGAGGGAGATAGGGCCCACTCTATATTGTACACTGTTAGCAATGTGAGCCCGAGGCGAACCATTCCTACAATAAATGTTATTGTAATAAATGATTCATCAATAAAAGTTATTGATTTTGTTTCACTCCCTTTCTGATATTGAATGAATGAATGCACTATAAGGTCCCTCTGTACAATAAGGGTTATGTACCATGGCCAACTTGATAATCACACAGCTGTTGATTCAATAATTGAATCATAGAGGCTGATGCTTGAATGAATATCTAAGGAGTTAGATAGAGGACTCATCAAGCATCATCAATGATTAACAAGTAGTGATCTCCAGTCTGAGTGGGAGATGGCAATCCCATCTCATTAGACTGATATCTGATCGACCTCTTGATGCAGGTCCTCTGCATAGGAATATTGATTCGGAGGTATCAGATTAGTTGAGTCAATGAGTTGACTTAACGAGATCGAGATAACCAAAGACCTATGATGAATACTGTCACATCACAGGCAAACATCCTCTGACCAGAGACAGATATATTACTATATGTCTGAGCATGTACATTTGGCAGACCAATAGGTTGATGACCTAATCAAGGTCTATACACCGGCGAGCTGATGTGCATGTAAGGGCATATGAGTAATATGATCTCTCAAAGGGATCATACAGGTTCACTTGTGAACCGGGAGACATGAGCTCACTCATGAGGTATTGGGATTGACCAAATTCCATGCATGATCATCATGCTTTAGAAGCATGATATGAATTTGAAGGTAAGATATATGCTTTGTGAAAGCATATGATCTGTACCATATCCCAAGGACCAAGATTGAGAAACTTAATGATCAGACTATGAAGATGACAGTGTAAAAGTGATCTTTATCTTCATGATGATCATGAGTCTTCCAGTATGCAGGATGTGCAGGTATTAGGAATACCTGAAGGGTGATTTGATCATAAACGATTGTATAACCATGATGCTTCCATTCCGAGGGAGTGATGAAACAGGTCTGGATTTTAGTGACTCCTCTCATGAGAGAAGTGACCTAATCTTAGTCCATGTACTGGACATTGATCTGAATGAGATTCAGATGCAATGAGAAGATTAGGTTTACGGTCTTGATTTAATCAAGCATCTATGAGAGGTCCATGGGATCTGGATTTGAGATGTGATCTCAATATCCAAGTCACTATACGTGGAACAATACAATCGCCCTGTCCTTATCTCCAAGTATCTGAGGAGAAATAGCATTGTTCTTAAATGGTTTGAGAACAATTCCATGAGATCTAAGCAAAGAGAAGTTGATAATTAAATGTGATTTAATTATCATGATGTATGAGAAATTATCCAATATAATTAAATGTGGTTTAATTATTATGGATATGAATAATGTGGATAGTAATATCCAATTATTCCTAATATATTATAAATGTGATTTATAATGTATTAGAGAGAGTTAAATATAATTTATATTAGTAGTTTAATTATTAATGTGTATTGGATACACATTGTCTAATTAATTGAAAATGTAAATTACATTTTGTTTTGGGTTGTGAATGTGGTTCACAATATTCCAATGTCAAGATTGCAATATTCCCAAAATTAATTGAGAATTATTTTTTGGTGAATAATTGA